>NCVS01001391.1:0-16960 GCA_003055095.1 Goniozus legneri
TTCCTTGCTTTCTATCGACATCAGCCTTTCTCTCTCTCTCTCTCTCTCTCTCTCTCTCTCTCTCTCTTTCACTCTCTGTACCCTCCACCTCCGTGTCGGTAAAACGCGAGAACGTCGCAGCTGCAACGTCGATTCTATTTCTCTCTCTCTCTCTCTCTTTCTCACGTTTGATTCGCGACGACTCCGTGTCATTTAAGATCTAAAAATGCGATGACAAAAAAGATTGAGAATCCAAGCGTTAAAGCCTTGGGCGTGTCAACCGAGTTAGCAATGGTTTTGAATTTTTTTTCTATCGATAAAAAAGTTTTTCAAAAAAATCGATTTTTTGGAACGAGCTTATATTGTTTTATCGACTCCTGATAATTCAACTTTTTCCGAGAGAGAGAGAGAGAGAGAGAGAGAGAGAGAGAAAGAGAGAGAAAGAGTGAGGCCAAATGCGTCACCCCATGACGCACACGCGTGCCGTTATTAACGCGTATATCCCGTAGTAGCTCGGTGTTTAATAGCGCAAATAAGAAAATATATTTGTCATAACACAGTGTCAACGCAGCTGTCGCGACATAGCTAGCACGATGGAGCTTAAAAACCAGATGTCAACCGACAGCGCAATTCGCACCTCTCTCTACTTCTCTTTCTCGGGCACAAAACGCACAACGTACACTGTTTGCCCATGTCCGTCTCTATTCTATCTACTTTTCTCGCGATTCATCGGGGCGCCCTGCTGTCGATCCTGGGCAAACATACCAGGCCGATAATAACATCCCGACCCCCGTGTCATATTTTTTTTTATTCTTCTACGACGTTCCTGGGCGACTTTCTTGATTCGGTCCCTCGAACAGTCCCAGCACGACTCGGCCTCCTATTCATATGGTATCTTCATTCGTCAAATAATTTCCTGCTTCCAATCTTTCGTCTTTGGCAAATCTTTCAATGTTTTATTCGAAAAAACTAACTCTCTCGATTGATTGATTGTGAAAAACGGTAGAACCGTAAAAGGCCACCAGAGTCAGCCTCGCGCGAAGACCAATGGCGAAATTCAAGTTACCCTCCCTTCTAGCCAGAATTGCAGTTCCGTGTCGTACTTGTTCGCGCGATCATTCGCTATCGTCATCCAAGCACAACTGTTGCAATGTCTACACTTTTCCCCTCCTATTCGATAATAACAACAGTAATGACACGTTTGGTGTTCCTTCATTTCCCTTCTTACCCGGCGAATAACTTCCCTCCCTTCCAGTCCCCCCTTCTCGTACAGAGGCTTTGCAGTGCCATAGCTGGCATAGATTCATAGGATCGCACCCCCCTAGCCGCATTGTGTGTCCGGATTACGATTTTCAGGGGTTGGTTGGACGAGAGTGATAGAAAAGGGAGAGAATAAGAGGAGGGAGGAGTTACAGGGGTAGGTTTTTCGAGTTTGTGGCCTGCTGAAGCATCCTATCGTGAGGGTCCGTTCGAACCCCCTTAACCACCCTCTTCTCTCTTCTTCTCTCTCCTTTTCCCCGTCGCTTGATCTATTCTCGTTCGCTTCGTAGCGTGCTACTGAGAACGCCCAAACTATTAACAAGCTTTTTTTCTTTCTATAAGCACACACAAGCCACGTGCGAGCATGAACGATCAGCAAACTCGCCGGAGTGATCTATCCATGTCAATTATAATTCGCCTCCCATTACGAAGCCAATTGTCACTTTTTTCTCTTCTCATGCATATGAAATCGTAAATTAGAATTTTCTTTCTATTTCCTGTTACAGGTCTGGTTCAAAAATCGCAGAGCGAAATGTCGTCAACAGATGCAACAACAACAACAACAACAACAACAACAGCAGCAGCAACAGCAGCAGCAGCAACAACAGCAACAACAACAAAGACCACTGTCTGCCCCGAGGGTCTCTCCGCGACCAATTCAGGTACAAAACAACAACATCAGCAACGCTAGCGCGACGGTGTCTAATGCTGGTCCCAGCAACTCCGCCATGTCTACCGCCGGTCCTAGCACGTCCGCAATGAGCACTGCAGGACCAAACAATGCCGGTCCCAGTACAGCCGGTCCAAGCAATCCCGGCCCCAGCACCAGCAACGGTCATAGAATGGTTGGCGCGGGTAGTCGTCGCACTTCGCCGGTGTCACCTCCAAGAGGTAGAGAGGCACCCGGACCTCACTCGCCATTGGTTGCGTCAACCTCGAATTATCCACGTTTAGGTTTGACACCGTCTGGAGGAAGCGGAGCTAACAGCGCATTGACCACTCCATCGCCGCCATTGACCCCTGGATCGGGTCAGTTGGCGCCGTCATCTTATCCACCAGCAATCAATCAGATACATCATGGAGAATATGGATTCCCATGGTCATCTTCACCCAGCTCCGTCAATCACGGACAGGTCTATCCTGGACAGAGCTACAATGCTTATCAAAATCCATACACGGGCGGTGACTATTACCAAGCGCAGCTCTCGCATATGCATCACAGCCCTCAGGGTAGCTATCATGCTCCACATCAGTATCATCATAATATGAGTCTGACTTCGTCTATGTCGCATCTCTCCGTGCACCATGTCAGCCCCTCTGGACACAACGAGATGTCTGTGGCCAACGGAGCCCTCGATGGTGTCGATGGATACATCCTACCGGACCAGAAGTACCATCAAGCAATGGTATAGCGGTCTTCTTCGAATATAAGATATCAAGGTATCGTCACTCAGCAACAGCACAATCAACTGTTGCTACAGCAAAACCGATCGGTTGGCCAAGATGGTTTGTTTCACTGGCGTAATGATGCCGATACTTTCCAGAATGACGATTGAACTAAAAAGTGACGATTCGGTGACGGAAAATGTAACGATAGTGAGGAACAATGAGAGAGTAATTGGAGCAAGCGACGGAGGAGATAGCTCGCATCATTATCGTTTATTGTAATATCCTTAATAGGAACCTTGCAATAAATATAAATATTTTGCGAAGCATGTATTGCCGTTATTTATCGTGCATCAGTGTATAGAGAATGTTTATTGCATTTTTCGTAACGATCTTATACTTCATTCGTGCCAATATAATGACGATCGTTGCGATATCAATGAATTTTATACAAAGTGTACATAGTTTTTTGATAGTGCGTATAGGTACTTCTCGAATTGGGAATTCATAATGATGATATCGATATTACAAAGATATATATATGTGATAATATATAATTTTCTATTTTATTTTCAGTGAAGAAACATATCCAAAGTATGTTTTAAATGCGTGTGTAATTTTCAGTTTCAAATTTTTAAGAAAATGTATACTTTACAGCGCGTACGAAAATATTCCTTGCTATTATATAGAAACTAGGATATATTTTCAATTCGAAAGACAACTAAATAATTTAAAAAATTCATATAATTGGTCGTTGTAAATAAATTCGCGTATGATTCCTTGTTCACTTTTCGTACTTAGTTTAATAATATACTAATAAATTAATAATTTTAAGAAAAATGATTACGTTCCAAACCATTCTGTGAGAACATAATTAAACCAATTTTAATGTACAAAGTATACTTGTTTATGCTGCATTTAATAGTCTTATTTTAAGTTACGTAGATTTTAATAATCAATAAAACTAAACAAAAAAATAATCATAAACAATCTCGCAAATTCGCCTGTACCCCTCCCACTGAATCTATCATCTTTTTTGAAATGATCGGTATGGTTAAATTCCAAATCCACTTTTGATATCTTTTTTTCATGTTATTTTACTGCATACAGTTTGAGATAGACAAAAATATTTGCTTAACAAATATCATTGTAAGATTTATTATTTCTGTAAAGATGAGAAAAATTATTTAACGATTGTGCATCATCTTGTGCCAAGTTTATTTCTTCTTATTTTTTTTTTTTTGTTGTTTTTGTACGTAATTTTACTTTCCAAGAGGAACAATGATTTTATCAATTTTCATTTAAAGCAGTATAAAAGTATGAAAAATTACCAAATATATGTATAGCAGTTCCTTGCAACGAGCGCGTCACGTGCATTTATGCAAATGTTATAATGGTAATCGATTAGTACTGTTATTCGTTGAGATCCTTATTGCGATAAATATCGGATTTGACATAATTGCCAACACGCATATCTAGTGCGGTCAATGAGGTTGCGAGTGTTGGAAAATCAACTGGGAGAAAAAGAGATACGGAGAGAAAGAGAGGGAATAAGAGATAAGAAAAATCGAAACAATTTGGCAAGGGTGAAGGACTACCAGTCGAGCTTAAAGTGTGTGAGAGAGAACTAAAAAAAAGAATGTATCAAGAAGGAGAGACACGAAGGAATCACGCACTCTTTTTCCCCGTTGTTGCTTTTCTCTTTATAATTTTTTATTCTCTCCTTCCTTCCACTCGCTTCTTCCCTCAATTCAGTCACCTCTTCTGTTTTTAATCCCATGTCTTTTTGCACGCGCCACATTTGCCATACTATTCCTTTCTCGTGTCTCTTTGGCTTTCGCGGAACGGCGTTTCTTGAATTTCTTAAATTTCACGCCGCCTGGGCCTCTCCGAAGAACCGGTATTGCTTATCCCCTCTCTCTGTCTTTTCTGACGCGCGTACTGCGCGCCTCCCCCACTCTCTTCTCTTCCTCTCATGAGACATTTAATTAACAACCAATACGTAATGAAAAAACGTTACGAGCTTGGAAACTCGTGTCTCAATAATCAATGTATATTTCATGTGTATATATAATTCGTAACTGTACATTATTATTTTCCTGTCGTTCAATTTCTCACCCTCTGGTTTCGAGCAATTTTATGAAAAATTGCATGTAACGAACGATTAAGCACAGATGAAATTCTATCGATTAACATTTAAGGGTACATTACAAAGATTAACAACAAATGGCGTCTCGGATGAGTTATATCATAAATATATATAATGTAATCGTGCGCTCATAGGAATTAAAGTCTCTACTTTGTAATAACGCGAAAAAAGCTTGACGGCCCAAGAATGTAAATAGCATTAACGTTAGTACACCATGTATGGCGGGCACGGATAATTCGTGCCCGTGAGAGAAAAAATCTTCCTACGCCAGAATAAAAACTTCGCATATTATGAGAATTTGCCTTTGTTATTTCTTCGCTAATGTAATCACCTTCATTTTCAGTTATCTTCCTATTACTGTTGGTCCATATAGTAATGCCAGTAAATTGCTTATCGAATACGCATCCAACGATCATATTTTTTATTTTTATTCGGAAACAGAGAAAGGGAGGAGGGAAGAGAGAGAGAGAGCGAGAGAGAGAGAGAGAGAGAGCTCCATTAGTTGAAACGACGCATTTATGCGAGCTCTCACGTCTTCCGCCTGATTCGATCTACACACTGTTGATTATCCGATGCCTCTCGGCGAATATATCTATTAATTACAGTCGATCTCTTTCTCTCTCTCTCTCTCTCTCTCTCTCTCTCTCTCTCTCTCTACATAGAAAGGTCCAACACTTGCCCGGAAGCTGCAATTTCGCTAATGCATTTGAAATTAATTAACGGCAAAACGCGGTTCGCTCGCGGTTTTCGTCAGCTCTATTACCTCTGTATTATATATATATATATATATATATATATAAATACAATACATTTACACAATCGAACCACACCAGATCGACGAGCTTCCGGTTAAACGACGGTTTACAATCTCGTAGTTTAAATTATCGAAGGAAAGTTGAGGATAAATCAAACGTAATCGAGAAGTTCTTCTTTTTGGTGGGGCGTTGAATCTGTTTACGGACTTACTCATAACGAGATAACAATTCATTAAACCAATCCGGAAGGGGTCGAAGTCTCTTTTGATCCGAACAGTAGAGAGATGGACGATTTAACGAGGCACGGTAGATAACCTTTATCGTTTTGTGCGCGACGCGGTCTATTAACGATGACGCGACAGGTGAGCGTATTGGACGGGGAGATGCCATGTTAGAATTTGGATTGGGGTGTCCTGATTATTCACTGCATTGTTATCAGGCTGAGATGAATGAATTGTTCTATAAGGAAACACGAAGAATGTTTCATTATTAAATGGTATTATTGAACGGCAGTGCAACCAAACTGCTTAAATTCTACACGCATCGAGAGAAAACTAATATCTACTCAACCAGCGTCAAATTTCGCAAACACCGTTTCGAGAAAAATGATCAATCGAAAAGCTACCGAGTGTATTCACAAGTGGTTTCAGGGAGCATCCAAACAATGAGATACCCGTTATTATATCTATCTATTCCGGTCTCTCTTGATCCCCCCGTTCGGACACAAGCCTCCTGACTAATTGGACGGATCGCGTACCTGTCTACCTTTTGACATCGTAATCCCTCGGGGCACAGCGTTCTGCTACTACTTTCCGACTCATCAAATTAACGAGCTATAACGAACCGGCACGCTCGCTCTATGGATTCGGCGAAGGAGCCATTTTTCGAATAGTCAGTGAGCGAGATAGCACAGCTTGCTACCATTCGTTCGAGATTTGACCCTCCGACTAGCGATATCAAAACAATCTCTTTTACGAAAGGAGTTCGTTATGACGATCGACGAGTTCAGATAGTCCTAATGGAGTCACGACGAACTCGTTCCAAAAACGAACGTATATACAGCTCGTCGAAGAATTGGAAAACGAAGGAAAATTGTAGGGTGATCTGTACAAGAGACGAGGATTATCCTGATCGATAGTGATCGCGGCTGAAATCCTTAGACAATGGCGAATCTGTCTGGCGCTTTCTCGCTCTATCGGTATCCTCGAAGACAATGGCCTTGAACTTGAACAGCCCTCGTCCCGACTAGGTAACCGGAGGTTTGCCGCGTATATACGAAGAGAGTTAAAATCGGCTTGCGTTTAGCCGGATCCCATTATAACAACTCGGTTCTCTCTCTCTCTCTCTCTCTCTCTCTCCTCTCTACCGCTCGAGGTTCACGCTGACTGTGTCACCGGGCTAAGCCCCGACTTACCTACCTATCCTCGCGAGAAAACGGTACTCGACCCCGTGACCAGGCCGGTTTTCAACCCTTTCGCCTCATATCCACCCCCAAATAGCGATTGGTTCTCTCAAAAACCCACGCAGGTGTGTATCTTTTACAGAAGGCAAAAGAAAACAAAGGGTTGTATTCATTTAATCTCTACGTATGAAACAATGTCACACTATTAAGAACGTTTGGAAAGTTTCTCAGCAGAATTGTAACTACAGATATAACACGAGTTGGTGGCGTTGACATTGTTTTTTCAACTGACATTGTGAAAACTTTATTCTAGACTAAGCCTAAGCACAATACGCAATATCTTTAGTAAATTTTTTACATTGTAATTACGTTACATATTGTATGTCAATCGAATCGAATTGAAAATTTGATGTACCCGTATTCAATAGCTGATTCATGTTAAATTCATCGCAAAATTTTCAACTGTGCACTAATTTGATAAATAGCGATATCACGATAACGTCGAGGTAGTATCTATATCTTTATATCACATTGGGAATTAAAGTGGGGAGAGCCTTTAAGACCGACTTCCAATGAAGATTTTAATGAGAAAGAAAAAAGGAACCTTAAACTTCGTGCGGCTAACCAAGAGATCAAAGACCCTGTTGCCTGTAACTCAATTTACGATTTTCACTTTGAGAATCACTTTTTAACGCGCTCTGTGATCGTATTTTAAAAATCGACCGTAGGCCAATCGAATCAGCCGCGCTCCGCGAGACGGATGATTTCACTAGCCTCCCGCTGAAGACCCACTTTGATCGTCTTCGCGCCCAATATGCGTCATTTAATCGACAGTTTGCTGACATCTTTATTCGATTATTATTGAATTTCAAAAAAACGTTTCTCAACATCAAAATCTTTATTTCTTTCAAAAATGTGGAAAATAGTACAAATTCAAAATTTTAACATACCGATAATTTTCATCCATTCGTTATTATAAATTAATAATTATGGATTACTGAGATTTTCATCGATAAACGAACGATTACTCACTCCTCAATTTAGATACAAATCAAATACCACACTAATCTCATCTTCATTCGGCGCAACAAAATCAAATCGATCGGTGATCACAAAGACCTGACTCAAATCGATAAGTTTTAAGACGGAAGTCGACGATTACTACCAATTGCGCAAAAAAAAACATCCATTCTCAATCTCCCCCTTCCTCTCTCGACGATCGACCTAGTTAGTAAACTGAAAAACGACGAGCAAGGAGAGATCTGAGGCTCCGCCAGGAAGTCAAATGCATTGTGCTTCCTTTCTCTTCCTCCATCTTGTCCAAACATTGGACTCTAAAAACTCCACGCTTCGCTTTTTTCTCCTTCTTTTCACTCTTACACGTCGGATTCTTACCTACTTTTTCTCCTACACGTACGGGTACGTGTCTTTTGATTTCTCGATCTTCGATAGGAAAGAGGGGGAAGGAGACGCTTCTCTTAAAGAAAAAAATTCATTCCAATAAAATGCCTATATATAACCACCCGGATATACCTACTCTTCGAGATTGGGTGAACAGGGAAAAAATGAGCAGATAAAAGTCGTTTCTCCATCGAAGGAAAATTACTCGCCCAGCTGGTCTCGTTATTCACTTTTTCGCAGTTGAAATAACGCGCGCCGGTGAATTCTCAGCGAGGACGTATTTCGCGAAAATAGATCCCTAGAGGGGGGAACAATCAAGAGGCTCGAGCAATGATGGCGCTCGAGAGAGAAAGAGAATGAAAAAAAGAAAATTCGCGTAAAACTGAAAGAGGCGAAAAGTGGGAAGAGGGAGAGATAAAGAGAAGAACGAAGCGAAGAAGAGCATGGAAGAAAAGCGAAAGGAGTGGGGGATTGCTCTTCGCCGGAAGGGAGAAAGAGAGCTAGCGAAGCGAGGGAGATAGGAAAGTCGAGAGAGGGTCCTATAAATAATTAGCGAGGAGTCGTTCTCTCCCGCTCTCTCGGCGGGCATAAGCCGCTTACAACCCCCGTCTCCCCTTCTCTCCCCCTCCGTTTCGCCTCCACTCAGCCCTCGTCGGAGCGCTTACCCTCGCGACCAGCAAGCGCTATCTATATAACGCACCTATACCAGCATATATATACAAATACATGCGAGCTCGTATATGTATGTATATGTGTGTTTGCGCGTGCGCGAAGAAGAGGACACTCTCCAACGCATAAGACGACCTTTCACCGATATTACTCTTCTCTCTCGTGACCAGTGAATCGTCCCCGGATTATTTTCGCAAAAAGTGAAACCTCTCGATTATCCCGCGCTGGAAATTCTTACATGCTGTATTAATATGGTACTTTTTGGTAAATCGTTCGATTACCCTAGTCTCAAATGTTAATTTACGAGCGCGCTACATAAACGAAACGGAATTCACGGGGAATACGAAATGCGTTGGAAAATAATGGGTTCGGAATTACAACACAGTTAATTTTGTACAAATACACAAGTTTTACTCTGCCTTATATGTGTGGTGGGGGCTTTCGCAGTGGCGATGGAAAGGGAGGTAGGGAATGAAAATAAAAAGAAAACACGAGAGCGCGAAGATCGGCTTAAAACATCGGAGGCGTCAATGTTGACTGACTGCTAACAAACGAGAGAGCCGAAGGAATGAGGACGGGCGGGAAGGGGGGTCAGCGAAACGTACGGCTGCCAGCCGGCACGTGACCTCTGCCTCGGTATAGCTTTTCAATTACCCGGGGCTTATGTTTATTAGCGTTGATTCTTCGATGCTCTTTTACTCTCTACTGCGCGCGCGCGTGTGCATCCCCATTGCGGACCCTCGACCATTATTTCGACTAGCTTCTCTCGTTATTCGCTCAATTTTGCATGTATCGGTCTGCTCGAAAAACGGAGATTATTCGATCGTTTCTACTATACGGACGATTCATTGTTTCTTTATCATTGGCTCTTGAAATATTTTTATTACAAATAGAAGCAGCATGCAATCTGTTGGGAAAAGATGTGTATTAAATTATAATTATACAATATATTTTCAAGTTTTGTTTTTTTTTCTGTGATTAAAGCTAAATATTTAAATCAAAATGATTTTTTCCGACAGTGCATTCATCATCTGACATGTTTTAAATTTAACATAAAAAATTTTCTTCGTAATTAGTAGAAGATTGAACACTAAAAAATAAGTGGACCCGTCGACGTCAAAGAGCTGGTTCATTGTTCCACGGTACACTCTCGGCCAATCGAATATCGACGGGATTCGGGTACCTTATGGTACGCGCAAAGTGAATCTCGTATTACTCCGACCGAGCGGGGTATTACGCTCGTATATACGCTAGCTACCGCCGCTGTCTCATGGGGAAACCGTATACCGTGCCCATCTACCTAGACACTCGCGACACGTCGAGAGAGAGAGAGAGAGAGAGAGAGAAAGAGGGAGAGAGACGAGGGGGAACGAGAACCCTCGACATACGAGCGTTCGAGAGCACCGAAAGTCTGGCGTAACGTCGGATTCGCGTTTCACGGCGGGTTTTGTTATCTCTCTCTCTCTCTCTCTCTCTCTCTCTCTCTCATTCTCTCTTACTCCTACTCGTCCACCGTCCTATATATTAATGGCCACGTAATAGCCTATTTGCGATAGCTAATAGCCCCTAATATCTTCCACCCTCTTCTATTTTCTCTCTCTCTCTCTCTCTCTCTCTCTCTCCCTCTCTCTCTCTCTCTTATTATAGTATTCCCTAGGGAAATCTCGATTCCTTCTCTCTTATACATATATCGCATTTTCCTTTTCGCAATCTTCCGTATCGAAAGTCGAACACAGTGAAATCAGAATGATTATGGCTATGAACCGTTGAAATTTTCTGTGGCGTGGAATGAAAAAAATCAATACAACGCTATTAATCTTTGAATACGACGTTGTTAGTGACATTGAGTTATAATTGAAGTAATTGAGAACGATGTAATAATTAATCTATCCAAATCGAACGCATTTGGAATTATAGTTGTGACGTGCGACTACAATCAAGAATTTTATATTGCAATTCGCGGCTAGGGTGGAAATATCCAATTAATCGCCCATACGTATAATAAGAGAATTATCCTCATTATAATCCACATAATCAAGCGGCACAGCATAACTCGCTCAATATTTTACGTGTAAATCTCAATCTAGCATCAATGACCGTTCGTTTGTTCGCCTCCTCGAATTAATCGTTCGGCATTTACCGAGGCTCTAGCTCGAAATTCCAGAAATCGAGCCAGAAGCTGATGACCACAACCAACATATACTATACTCGTCGTCGCCTTGGTAGCCGTGCGAGAATCACGCGTCCTTGTGAATGAAAACTCACTGGTTAATCACGTCACGATTTGTTCACCTGTCGAGTTCTTCGGTTCGCAATGGATTTGTGTACCCCCGAGAGAGGAAAATTACGAATTCGGTGGCTGATGATTAGAATTTGAAAGAAATAAATAACGCACGCGCGCGCGTGAAGAAGGAAAAGGGGGCCGGTCGGAAAATTCGAGATGGGGGAGGGGAGGAATTTGTTCACCTGTGCGGAAGAAAGGAACTGCTTCTTATGAATGGGAGCGCGAAGACAGGGGAGCGTTTTCTCACGTCCGGCGAGTGTTGTCGCGCAACGCCCAAGATCCGAGTCAAAAGAAGCCGGGAACGAAGGAAGCGGAAGGATGAGCACGGTGTACGCGAGTCGCGAGATGCAGGTAGCCGGGTCGAAATTGAAAACTCGTTAGTCCCGGCGACCTTCTTTTCCACTTTTTTTTTCCAGTTCGAATATAACAAATGTGGGAAATTTGCCCTGCTGGCGACACGTTCTATTTAATACGATTGAGCAATACGTGACGTGTAGGAAATTCCCTCTTAAATTATCTGAGCCTTTTTCACGCGAATAAATTTTTTACAGCGAAAATACTCATGCAAAATATTTTTTTCTCAATATACTTAATCGTATGCTTAAAATTTTCCAGCATCTGTAATTATTGAAATCGAATTTTCACTTTTACGTTTTTTGATTCTTCAGTTGATGAAAATAGCGGCAAATGGCTGCAGAAAAAAATATATCATGGCGTAACAAAAAGATATTGATTTACAGTCGTGCAAAACAAATATTTTTCATCTGAAACAATTTTCAGCGTGCGACCGGCTTTTCACGCGGGGTTGAAAATCTTTGGTAAAAACAACGAGCTTAATCATCCGATCGGAATAAACTGCATGCGTGTCCCGAGCAGGATGAAAAAGCCGCTCTAGGCGAGCTATCGCGAACAGAGTGAAAAAACCCAAAAATACCATAGCACAGACGTGATAACACGTGCTTTTCAATTACGTTACAAGCGCGACAAGCTAGCTCCCGATATAAACACATTGGTTAATACTCATCTCGTTTCGACTTTATTCCGACAGATGAACGTCTGAAAAAATAATTCTCACGGATTTACTTCAGTTTTCCTGTAGTATACGAAGTTATTTCATTAGCGTTTATATTAGTAGCTGTTGCAGTATTACATCATTTTTCTATACAATAATTTAATACAAAACTAAATTGTAGCGTTTGTTGTATATCAATGACATATGTATTGAGTATAATCAACAAAATTCAATTGCTTCCTTAAGATGTTTGATGTGATTAAAGTAAGCCCTCAATGTCGGTTGATAAGGAACAACGAACCACGCCGAGGAGCTTAATGCTTTTTTTTGGGAAGACAAAGTGGTTAGTCGCGTATTAGTGTGTTTATCGTCACGAGTTAAGTAAAACTGAGAGAGATCTATACCGGAAGATATAGACCTAGAAATGGTTCGAATCAGGATTTCATATACAGAATCCGCCTCCCACGGTCATTCTCGAGTGTTCAATCTTCAGGATTGAACGAATTTCGTGGTACGATGACTTTGCATAAATTGATTTTCGCGTACTACGAACCAGATCGATATCGACCGTCTCCCGAGTATTACGTTGCGGAAATGTATATGTGGTGTATAAATGTGAGTACGGGTAAGAGGAGAAACGATCGAGGACACCTGTAGGACGATATGCACGTGATTCGATTCTCGCAGGGACGCGAACCGATACGATTAGGAATGACCGGCAAAAACAGACTGTCGTAGAAGAGTGCTCTCGAGATCTTTTTATTGGACCTCTTGATGTTACGAGGCGTGATCGATCACTCGAACGGTAGGAGTTTCGTATGAATGAACTTCCATCGACTTTAACCTATTTCGAATACAATGTTTAACTTCGTGTTCACAGAGGGCGGGATGAATTTATCAGTAAATCGATCCGGTCGGATCTATTTCGTCAGTGTACCGTAACAGTGCGATAATCTTGAATTCCGTGTGTAATGGCCGTTGAATGCTACGTTCATGGAACCATTTTATGGAATTTAATATTTTCTTGTTATTTTTTAGAAACTGATAATAAGTAGGAAGTATAACTATAAAAGGCGTAATGTAGTAGAATAATAAACTGGATCCGTATAATGGCTAGTAATGGCTATCCAATGACTACATTCACTCGAATTCTTGAGAGACGTAAAGTCACGGGGGCGCAACCGGATGATCGACAAAACGATCCCGCGTGAAATCTATCCATCGCGAGATCGGTATTTTCTTTCTTTTACGAGATCCATATGACGTACGCGAGCTCCGCGAGGTGTGGCCGATCGATCACCGCGTCGATGGAAGCCGTCACTCGGTAACGAGGACAATAGCGTGGGAGGTTCGATCGCGTGTCCAACTACCTCCAAGTTACCGCCGGTGTATATCGTATTAACATTATAAAAAGGAAACATGACTCGCGGAAACTCAAGATCGGTAGCCGAAGATCGATCCTCATAGAACGAGCATCCATATCCATAAATAAACCACCCTCTATACTGAAAAAGAAACTACGACAAGTACACATATTTTTTCGAACAAGTTGACTCGTCAATTATATCATTAAATCAAAATTAAATTCATCAGACGAAGCTGTACAAAGACAGCTTAGGTAGGATTTATAAATGAGGGCTCCTTTGTTGATCTCATTGGATAAGAAACGAATTTTTAAAGCAATAAACGAATAACTACATACATATAAGCGGCTACGGCAAATGTTGCTATAATATATAATAGTACAACCCCTTTCTCTACTATTCATATCCAATAACAGCTCTTCTTCGCTTTCATTTTCATATAATGACGTATCTACCGAACGTAGCAAAAGACAGCCTCTCGTACATTTTTTCGCGATACTTTACCGAAACTGTGACGAAGAGGACTTAGCGCGATCTGTTCAAGGTCGATTTCGGAATCCGCCGAAGACGGAAGTCTCTCGCGGTACGTGTCGCTCTCGCACCCGTTCGCACACGTACATGAGCGCACACTCACACTATCAACGGGTTCTCTCGTATACGATTCCATTGACTTAGCAACTACCCCGCGGTGACTTTCGCCCCGGTGATTTACGCGGGAGCGCTTCCTAAGCGGCTTGCGACTCGGTTACAAATTCCGCGCGTGCATCAATGAGACCGAGAGTCTACAGCTCGCATATATATATATATATATTGTATATGTATACATATATGTACACACACGTGTGCTGAGTTTATGTATATAAACGACTCGGCGAGTGACGTGACAAGCCGCGAAGCGATTAAGCGATTTAAAGGCGTCGGAGAAAAATCCTTTCGTCGCTCGATTATCACAACCATTAACTGCTATCCATTTTGCTCGATCTCGTAAGTACGTTATATCGGATTTTACGGATAATTTCGTCAATTTTTTCCCCCTTCATTAATTAGTCGTTTACCCGCAACCGTGTAAGTAGTATTAGCTCAGCTCTCGGGCTGTTATCGTTATCGCTCTCGCTCCTTGCGAACTCTATCGAAATCTGTGTATTAACGAGTCGGATCGCTCGAATTCGTGGAACAACGCGGCAACAGGATCGGCGTAAGATCATCGCAATTGCATTGACCCTTCGAATCCTTTTGACGCGTTAATACGGTGTCGAGTAACCGATGCGTATCGACAGCAAAAGTTATTTACATCCGAGTTTGTTCTCTCTCTTTCTCTCTCTCTCTCTCTCTCTCTCTCTCTCTCGCTCTCTCGCTTTCTCGTTCGCTCGTTCGCTCGCTCTTCCGCACTTTTTTGTTCGAACAGTTTGTCGAACGGCTCAGCCGGGCTGATCTGCGGGATGATGAGCATGAACTACAATTCTATATAAAACCTCGCGGAGCGTTTTAAGCTCCCTCCCACTCCCATTATCCGGCGCATCGGTTCAGCTCGCAGCCACCTTTTCCCTACTACCCAACCAAACGGGGCGAGTGCGCTCTCGCGGCTTCGCGGCAACGATCCGGCCGGATGTAAACACACGTTGGGGGGCTCGGGGCCTTTCGCGAATGGCGGCACACGACGCCCCGTGAGGGTGCCGCGCATCGATCGAGTTTTTGGCGATTGCGCCATGCAACCGGGCTCTTTGGCTAAATTCCACGAGTGCTCAACATATCCCTGTGTTTGACATTTGCTTTTCTCTCTTTTACTTTTGGAATTATGAGATCCTCGTTTCTGGATGGTCATCGTCATTACTCGAGCTAAAATCGTAACTCGAGAGATTGTTTATTTAACAGAGTTTACAATTTTTTTTCTTGATAATTTTGTACTATAGCATTAAATTGTTGCGTTCTCAAAAGATTGAAATTTTCGGATATTCATGGTATAGGATTTTTTCCCCACGTGGTTAAATATTGGTTTGTAGTTTTCACTTTTTAAATGCTTTATCAAAATTGGCCAGAGAACTTTAGAATTTTTTAGGGTAAGTGGAACAAAGTTTTCGCACGAACAAGTTAAAACGATTACTACCCCTAAAACCAGAGGTTATTTATAAACTTTTTATCATAGCTATTTGTACACTTGCTGTCTTGCATGTAACCTCATAAAAGTGCAATATGGTGACGTCCAAAAATCATCTCTCTCGATTCCATGATCGATCTAAACGGATAAGTTAAACGGCTCGTGCTCGCTCGGTCAATTTGATCAATGAACGAAAATTGGCGTAAGAGTTTCGTGAATGAGGCGGAAAAGAGATGCGAGAGAGAAGAGAGAGAGAGAGAGAGAAATAGGAGAGGACGAGGGAAGTGAGGAAACCGTAAAAGAGGGGTGGCAGGTTGAATAAAGTAGCTGCATGTTAGTATAGGTTTATGGAAGCAAGCCGGTTTTAGCTACGCTAATAGCATAGTAATGCTGGCTGATCTTTTCGAAATCCCGTAAGAGCATTAACCGCGCTCGCACGTGAGCAAGTTAAATTGCTATGTTGTGGGTATATAAACGCGCGAGCGAGCGCCGTGGGGCTGTCGCGCTCTCGCTATCACCTGGCCGAGCAAAAGTCGCTCGTCTAGACGCTAAACGGTTGGAACTCTGCTCGATCACTCGTCCGCCATGAGGACTCCGAGAGACGAAATTTTTCTCTCTTTCAATTTTAAGAGAGCACTCACGAACGAGAAGAGTAGGTCGAACCGTTAACCGTCGTTACCATGACGACCTTTCTCTCTCTCTCTCTCTCTCTCTCTCTCTCTCTCTCTCTCTCTCAATTTTCGCGACTCAACAGCATCGATCCATACCTCTCTCACCTAACTGCTTTATATATATATATATAACAGTGTACATATATTTCGTTCGATAGCGAGAGCTCGCGGGGAAACTGAACGGGAGCAGTCTTCGCATCGGCGATTTTTCGTTCTTCATCGAGGATGGAGAGCAAGAGAGAGAGAGAGAGAGAGAGAAGCGTAAAAGAGAGAGAAAGATAAAACGGATAAGGGAGGTTCGAATGTATTTTTAGCATCGGTGCGCACGAGAACGACGCGAATGTTCGTGCGCCTCGGTACGAGTGGCCGTTCTCCATCGAGCCCGCGGATTGGTCCCCCACCAGGAAGCTCGAGCCGCGCCCGGTACGTCCCCGGCACCCAGGTGTTCTCGCCTACCGAGCCGCGCACGCGCTCCACTCACCCCACTCCCCGCGAGGCGTTCTCTCTCCTTTCTCTCTTTTTCATCCCCCCCC
>NCVS01001391.1:16972-32825 GCA_003055095.1 Goniozus legneri
TCCCCCCTCTACCGATCCACCCCCTCCTCCTCCCCGCCCCCTCGACTCTGCCTCATAACCCCCCGCGGTACGGCCAAGTGGAGAGCGGATCCGTAACAACTAAAGTTGTCGCGAAAAGTTGTGCGGCGCTCGTGTGAGGTGAGCAGAGGTGGGCACAATCCTCTCGCTCGCGTGTGAATAATAATAATAATAGTAGTAATAACTCGCGCGAGGTGAACGTTTCTCTTTCGGAGTATCACTTACATCTTTCTACGCGCACTCTTGTCCCCACCCAGCATCCCCTTTGACGACGAGAGAGATAGAAAGACATAGTTAGCAACCCCACGGTGGATGAATATCGCACGCGCAAGATCAACTGCTGACAGCAAGCTATTCGCGCGACGTTATAACGACTCTTCTTCGTTTCTCGAGGATTAAAAAGGAGGGAAGATAGCCGGCGTGTGTTACTTGACCGTTCACAGTGTTCGTGTTAAGTTCGACAAGAAGAAGGAAGAAAACAGTTTTGTCCCTGGATGAAATTTTCGTCTGGGATTACTGGAGAAACAATTTGAACGGCTGTTTATATTCTGGGTGAGTGGTCGACTGAATAACCGAGGTTAAATAATTTTTACTGCGCGCTCGCAATTTCGTTTCGTTACACGGTGCGATCACGCGGGTGGTAAGCGCGCTACCTACGTCAGAGAAGCCATTCGTGTACGCGGTTGTCGGAGAATGTTTTCCGTGCCTAACCTTACCCCGGCTTTATCTTTAAAATAATAATACTGTTATAGGTAATCCGCGCGCTCGTTTGTCTTCTCGTGGTGGCGGCGGCGCGCGCGCACCTCGAACCGGCATTCGTAGGCGTTCGTCGAGACTGAATTTCCATCTTTATTGTGACAGTCTGGTTCAAAATAGGGAGAATTCGGTTTGGTGTCGAGCGAGAGAGTCGATAAATTACATTTTTGCCGAGTTCGAATGCGATGGCTGACTGTGCTTACTTTCGTTCCACTTGCAAACGATTTTCTATCCGAGAATACTGAATTTTCCCCTCTGTGAAGTTTCACGGGCAATAAAATGACTTTTCCGTGTCCGCGCTGAGATTTTCCATCGGCCGGAAGTGGTATATCAACGTAATCCCCCCACGCGCGACGGACGAAAAGCCCCCATCTAACGATCCTTATCCGCGTGTGGAATTTTTCCATTTTCGAAAGGAAAGGAGAGAATCTCTCCTGGATTTATGTTCCTTGCTTTCCAAAACTCAATGATATTAAAAATTCTAATTTTTTTCGATGCCGTTCAGAGGGCGTACGCATTATTTCGGGTTTGACCCGCAAACGAGAAGTCGTTCGCGGCCGACGGACGATGTTTACCGCGCGAAAGCGTCTTGTCGTCTCCGTGGCCGACAGGATTTTCCGCGTCGTATTAATCTGCTTACGGTAATCTTCCTCGCTACTTCTCCACTACCCCGCGCGCGATTCAAATCCGAGGGGTGGCGCGATAATCGAGTATCGAATCGCGAAGAAATCGAGGCGGAATTCTAGATCGTTTTTTTTTCGCGTTGTAGTTGAATTTTTAATCACGATGTTTTTTTCTACGACATCGTATAGAAATCTTGTCTTGATCTAAAATGCATGATGTTTCGTATAAGACTATTTAATTTTCATTCAATCTCCCTAGTAAAATCCGTGCCATACTTTGTCTTATCTTATAAATTCAAATCATTCGACCTATCGGATTATCAGTTAACTAAAATTTCGTTCAACGAATTGGGTTTTTAACGAGAAAAACGTTTCCTTTCGTTTTCTCATTATTAATCAAAAAAACATACGTTAATAACGTACTAATGATAAATTAAAAATTATGCGCAACGTTTGTGTTGTTAAATCGTACGTCAGTAGTCAGTGTAGCAAGGTTCGAGTGTATACATATCGATATCTCTTCGATAATTCAAAAAGTTCTTGAAAGAGTCCAACTAGGTTTTATCCCTCCTTTATTACTTCACCATTGGTCGGTTGTATCCGCCATACCGCGAGACAGGGAGCAAAAGAGGAAGAGAGAGAGAGAGAGAGAGAGAGAGAGAGAGAGAAATCGTAGTCGTGACGTTTTACCTCGTGAGTTTGCGCGATCGTCTCGTATCCCGGGAATGACAATGGGTCTCTCGCTTCGCGTGGGCCACGCGACGTTTCTCATCACAGAGTGGGGAAAATAAGCGACGGAAGAAAAGAAAAGGAGGGAAGAAGGCACCCTCTTGAGATTGGCTCGAGGCTCTCGCATGCGGAAGAACGTACACGAGTCCTTTGAAATAAGTAAGATAGAGACAGAGAGAGAGAGAGAGAGAGAAGAGCAAGAATAAGGAACTCTGAGAATAATGGCGAACCGGGCTCATCATCCGAGCATCGATTCCACCCCGAGGGTTCGCCAAGTACTCCATCCGTGAGGGATTCAACAACGCCGACCATCAAAATATAAAAAACTAACGAGCCAGACCTGCGGCGTTTTTCACGTGAATTTCCACGGGAATTACGTTTTACGCTCAATGAGCGCGCAACAAACGTTCACCACCCCTCTTTCCCGTCTTATTTTTTTTTCTTCTCCTCTCTGTAAATTGCATTGAAACGAATCTTCGTGGAACTCCCGAATCCTTTTTCACAAATCTCCTATATCGTCTATTAATTGTTGTCCGCCATTTTAAGGCCGTACTAGAAGAATAGTGCATTAGGCTTAACGTACACTTCAATTTATTCTCTTCTCTTACTTCAATTTTATACAATTTTTAATTGGAAACGTTTTCAAATATTTTTATTTCGTCTCGAGTAAGATTTTTCTTTACTCCTTACGCAGAAATTGCGCATGATCGATCACGATATACACGCGAGTAGTCGAGTGGGACCATTTCGCGGGCACTCCAACGAAAAAGAATCGCGATTCTGTGAAACCAACGGCGAATGTGCCTCGAAAGTGGCCTCTCCTGATGAACAATGAGGGCGCCCGCGTGTGCAAACACTCGTCGAGACAATACGGTCAGGGACTTAAACTTTCCGCCTCCAAGATTATACCTTACTCCTCATTTTTTCTCTCGTTTGCCTCTTTTCCCTTAAAATTGGGTTCATCGAGCGCGCAAGAAGTCGGTCTATTTTCTTCCACTACGAAAATCGCATTAAATCAATCTGAACCATTCCGTTGTTAGCTGGTTGAAAAAGCGTGCATCCATATTGATCATTTCCAATGAAATCGGTGCGTTAATCTCGAAAAGTCAGTTGGAGCAAATAGCTGGGCATTTTCTTCCGCTAGGAGAATCAAATTTTCGCTTGTGTATATATAAAGCGAATGAGCCCGGTGCGACACACAATATAATAGGGATTTGATGGCCATTAGGGAGCCCAAGGGGGTATACACGGGACGTTCGATTGGTAACGCAAAGTGTTTGCAGTGCGGGTGATGAAGAGAGACCAAGATTGGGGGAGAATTCGCCAACTCCTCGGGGGGAATACACGAGCCCCCACTTGGCTTCCACGCGGGCTATTCATGACCCAGGGGCTGCAAAATGGCAGCCCCCCTTTTCCATTCAGTTTCCTTTGCACGTTAAAATTAAAATTTCTTCTCTTCTTCTTTCGCGTTCTCCGATATTTAACCCTCTTTTGCTCGCATATTTGCAACCTGAGCTCAGTTGTATGCATATAAAATAACAAATTCGGCGGATTAATAAGAGATGCCGCGACAATTTCGATATCGCATCTTAGTGTAGGTACTTTAAATACGGAGATTGAAATTTCTCGATAGTTTGGTCAAAACGTTTGCGGGTTCGCGTCCCATTCAATTTTACCGCACTTCTTTTTCTTTTTTCCGTTTTCACCGCGGGTAGGACTTTCGGAACCCGCGAAGCGCACTCGAGTGGGGTTCTTCGTGGGGTAGCCGCACGATCGAGTGCGTTTCGACTCGCTGGCGTGGCCAAGTGTATTTTGTCGGCACTCGATGGTCTGTAACAAGTGCATTGTGTTACCAAGTGCGCATTCTGCCTTCTTTCTTTTCCTTTTCTTGCTCGAGCGTCGGCCTCCTCTTCCGGGATCTATGCACTTACGAATAAATCGAAATCGACGCGGAAGTAGTGTGCAGGTACCTTTGTAACGGTAAATAAACACGTTTCTCGAATTGCCGAATCAGTGAGTCACCATTACACGCCATAGTATACTATAGTTGCGAAACGCGAACAGAAGGCAATCGAAAATAGCGCGCGTTGAAAGAGAAAAAAAAAGCGTCGAATCCAATGACGCGAGTACAACGAGTCATCACTTGTTTACGCACGGCGTCACGCGATATGTATAAAGAAGGTTTCAGGCATCGCCCGTGAATCGTCGAGTGCCCATTTAGAAACCCCTCCCGGAATCATCCCTCGATGTAAATCTCTTACGAGTTCCAATAAAACCCGAAGGAGTGAAACGAAAACAGAAACGAATGAACATTTCTCGTTCCGCAGGCCTCGGTGCACAGCCGGGTTTCTCTTCTCGCGACATTTGTGATAAAAAAGGGTGTTCGTGTTTCAACGATCTCGCAATAAGACTCTCTCTCTCTCTCTCTCTCTCTCTCTCTCTCTCTCTTTCGCGGTTTTCAATACACCGCAAACTCGCGGGAGAACTAGTGGGGGAGCGTGCCCGAACAATACTTTATTAAAAGCGCTTCCGCGCGCGCTCACTCGTGATGCAATTTTGAGGATCGCTCATTCCCTCTTCTCTCTCACTCGTTTCAGATTTAAAAGGGAGACCGCTGAATGGTGTAGAACAAATAACGAATGGTAGTAATATCAATAAGATTATTTTCAACGTCTTTTCAATATTCGTATTCTTCAATACACTGCGATTGGAGCGAATATTTTCCGTTCCTTTGCGATGGTCAGGACAATAATCGTTGACAGTCTCTATAATTAGTTGCGTAGGAGATCACAGTGAAACTCCGAAATAAACAATTTATCGAATTATAGGTATTTGTATATGTAAAATTATTGCTCTGCTTATATCACCGTGATAAACAAAACAATGACTATTTATAGATTATAGATATTTTTCTGAGCCCAAAGTGCATGAACTCTAATTAAAATTGCTTGTATGAAATACCTAATCGATGTTACTTCGGTCAGCGAAGAAATAATTTTAAGATGGTAGCCATTGACTTCCGTGAAGTCGTCGACGTTTGTCGGAGATTATTCCAAGGTCGTTACCTGTTCTCTATTAAATAACTATCGAACGAAAACGAGTGTTCGATAGTACCTCTCCCCGTTTGTTCAACACGCACCTCGCGAAGCACTTAATCCCAACGAGGCTCATTCGCATAGAGTAAAATGAGGGACGGCCGATGCGCCACGTCGTATAATCCGCTTGTTTTTCATTTCGACGCGCAGACACTCTCATTATCCGACGATTAGCGCGTCGCGTTAATCCGAAACATGTGCAAAACGGTTGCGCGCGAGGGTAGCCCAACTCTGGCAGGGGAAGAGAGCAGGGGGTGGAGGGATATGCCGATAGAAACTGGTGTAACGGTATACGCGGCTAAGAAACAATGGCCGTCGATTCTCCTCGGCGAGGCTGACTTCTCGTAATCGGAGAAGATATAACGCATTAGTAACTCTACGTGTAAAACTGTAGGATCGATCGCGCCGATATAGTCACACCTCTGGCTCGTTCGTACGTGAATATACTTAACGCGTGAATGCATGTGTGTAAAGGTGGGATGCTTTTAGGCCGCGAAGAGTCGCCTTCCACCTTCCGTCCGGATTAAACCGTTCTCTCGCTCTCTTTTCCATTACCTCTCGCTCATCTTTTTTCCCTTCTCGTTCGGCCGTCTTCTTTTCTCTTCTTTTCTCTATCGAACCTCCCTCTTGGGGCTAAATTCCTGGACGCGGACGACGCTGGCGACGACGTCGACGAGCCCGAAAAATAACATCTCGTAATAAATTCAGCGTAATATCCACCACTGAGATAAAAATGAAAATTTATTTTCTATAAAATAATAAGAGAATGAGCGTTAAATGAAAGTTCGGGTGAAAAATATAATCGTTTGTATATTTTTTCGTTGCAGAAGTCGGAGGGAAGAAGACGTCGAGTTGTTGGGTGCTGTGGTACTTGTATCGGTAGCACGTGAGTGTGAAGAGGAGGAGGGGGTGCCGGGGTGGGGGTGGAGGTGGTCATGTGGCCGAACAGCCTCGGCGGGGCGTCGGGCTGCAGCGGTGGCGCCGGCGGTGCCGATCTCGGCGGACTGGCCGCCTCCACCACGTCGGCCTCCGAGCTTTTCGGACCCGGTGCATTTGGCGCCTCCGCGGCCGGCCCGTACGGCGCGCTCAAGACAAATCCCTACGTGAGCGCGTTAGGGATGCCGCCTATAGACGCCCTTCACTCGACCATCGGCTATCCCGGTTGTACGCCCGCCGGTGAGTCATATTACTGTGAGTGCCAACATTGACATTATTTCACCTTTCTATCTTAATTTTTTTCGATAATAGAGGAAGTCTTCTCTTTCGATATCTGCTTCCGTTAAACAAAATTAATCGACACGTTACTCGTTCATTTCGATGTTTACTATGTTCCAAGTTGTACGAGTTTTCACGATAACGAGAGCGATGTACGGTATAATCCAAGTAAAATATGTCTAACCGCCAAAACAAATTGCGCGTAAAATTGTAGAACAAGACCTTAGGAATAAATCGAACTTTACTCTCTCGAACAGCCGACAGATGGATATGTATATTACGTGCTCGTTTTTTACAAAAATTTGTCAAGTACTATAAATCTCCGATTTTCTGATGATAAATACCTAATATGAATTTACGAAAGTCAAGTGCAAATTAGATACTGACGAACTTTTGAAAAATTAACGAGGATCGACTTTTTGACTAATTTGATATCGAAGTGATACGAGTTACATCCTCAAATTGTTTCTCCAATTTTTCTGTACTGTATATTTTACACAAAACTCTACCAGGTCTCTTGACTCATTGTTACAGGTAACCCCAGAAAACAACGTCGCGAACGCACGACCTTCACGCGGGCCCAGCTCGATGTTCTCGAGGGTCTGTTCTCGAAAACAAGGTATCCGGATATTTTCATGCGAGAAGAGGTAGCTCTGAAGATCAATCTCCCTGAATCGAGGGTTCAGGTGAGTTCGGCAAGGTTTTCAGGAATCCGTGCGCGTGCCGTAGATGTAAGAGAATAAAAAAAAACAAAAGAAAAATAGCAAACGAGGACACTCGAGCCGCAACAAAGTTCTCTCGTTACCTTCACGCGTTTGGGGTTTCGTTTAGACTGTCGGAATCCCCGTAGGCACGGTTTCATGTATTATCGATTAATCGTGACCTCCCTCTCCCTCTCTCTCTTTCTCTCTCTCTCTCTCTCTCTCTCTCTCTCTCTCTCTCGACGTTAATTGAATTAGCCTGAAAAATTGTGGATGAAATCGTGCAAATGTTACGGCCGCTCTTTAGAGGTATAAAAAATTTCACCTTTTCTCTCGTTCAGCAAAATAAAAACATACATATCTTCTAAAAATATGTAGCCCAAGAAAGTTAAAAATCCTTTCTCGAACAGTCATCGATAGATAATTGTATATGTACGATAGACATTCCAAACATTTCAAATTATTGCATTTATGAAAAACAGTAGGAAATAAAGTATAAGGAAAAAATGAGGAGAGCATCATTAACTCGTCGGTTGAAAACTGTAGACAACGAGTCATTGATATGCGAATTTTCGCGTTTCCGCCGCGTCGAGAATAAGAAATAGCCCGCCCAATAGGACAATCTGCAGGGAGATCGATGGTATATATTCGTAACGCTATAGTGAGAAAAGACGAATGAGGGAGCGAGAAGGAGAAAAACGATACATCGGCTCGCGTTGGCGAACGTGGACGCGCATATTTCTGGCTAATTAGGAAGCCGGCCGGAAGGGCAAAGCTCGCTCGTTTGCAATTGCGAGTCACCGCACCTGGCCCTCTTCCCCCTCTCTCGTTCTCTCGCTTCTTCTAGTTCCCTTCGAACTCTTCGTCTATTTTTTACTCTGTCTCTCTGAATGGAATCGATGGAGTCATAGTCTTCCGCACGTTCGGTCGGCACCCGTTTCTGGGCACAATTCCAAAGCGTGATTTCAGTCGCTCTCTTTCTTCCTTTATTCATTTTGATGTTAGAGCGTGTCAAACCTCGACTCTTTGCCCATTAATTATTAACCAAGTTTACAGATGCAAACGCAAAGTCCGATGAGAAACTTGTATTCCTTTAAAGGGAATTCAATAATGTTTGTAGTTCCGACCGACTTATCGATATATCGGAATTATCCACACATCGGGAGCTATCTATCTTGATCCCGAAAGGGCTGGTAAACCACAACCCCCTATTAAGCCACCGATAAAAGTCGATAATCGATCGTCGCGAAGCTCATCTGTCCGCTGTTGTTCCGTGAGATTACGTCTCTCTCCTATTCGTTCCTAGAATGAAATTTTCTTCGCGATTCGAATTTACCGGTTGCGTAACTGTGCTCTTTTTTTCTTACTCGAGGGGAGTATATCGACATTGCGGTCGCGCGTTCGGGTTCTTCCTTTCTCTCTCATTCTCGCGAGCGAGCGTTGCGTTCCCTTGGAAAATCCGCAAAAACCCAAGCTCATCTCTCCACCTCTATCATTGATCGCCCGGGGCTTCTCCGGAGTGGCTCTCTCTTGTTCCACCCATGTTCTCGACGACCTAGAGCAAATGGATAGAGTCGCCGTATCTAAAGCGTATTCGATACATATTTCAATGCAATTATTATGCAACTGCGGGAGCATAACTTATTATAATAGTGTAACTTGTAATAATAGTATTGTTGTGTTGTGTTGTGCAAAAATTCATTTCATTGTCGAATACATTTTTGACCAGAAGACCCTTATTCGGATTTCACAGCGAATTAATTGAAAAAGATACGAATTCCTCTTATTATTAGTATTTTAAAAGTCTTTTGCACTTGGAAATTTCCGTCGAAGATAAGCTGCAATGAACATGACCGATCGATAATCGATTCGCTAATTAAACGACGAAATTTCGGGTGAATTTCGCAACTCTCCGCATAGCGTAGGTCACACCGTGAAACCGGCTTAAGTCAGTTCGATTCAGTTCCGACTGTTGTCCGGAACCGTACCGGTGGCATTATCGGCGGGTTAAACGGGCCACGCGAGGATGTGATTCGGTGCGTTTATGAGAGCATATCCAAGCTCGAAACTGAATATCTCGCTGTACGAGCTGATTGATAAATTGTTGTACCGGTCCTACAGCCTCCAGCGCATTCGTCACAAAGGGAGACCGGATTGATACGCGCGAGATTCAATTTCGATAAAAGCCTCCGTCGATGTATCGTCCGCAGGACATCCGACACATTGACATCGCGATTATCTCTCTTTTCCTTTTGCCATTTTTCCTCTTCTCGAATTTCAAATTTTTTGTTCAAACTCCAGTGTCGAAATTTATGTCATTAATAAGCTCGCTGTATTATCCGTATAAGATCCGTTATAGAACTTTTCCAATTTTGTTCGTTCTTCGATGTTAGTGTTAGCGGCGATAACACGATCCACTCTATTTTTCATAATTATAGGTATGGTTCAAGAACCGCAGAGCCAAGTGCCGACAGCAGCAGAAGCAGCAGCAGCAACAGCAGGACAAAGCGCCGAGGTCGAAGAAGCCGTCGGGGAATCCGGCCGTTAACCCGCCATCCGGAAAGAGTCCTTCGATCGCTACCACACCCACGCCAGCCGCTGCTGTACCTGCCACAACGCCGCTGTCAGTATCGTTTTTCCGTTTGCGCAACGCGAGATTGGAGAAAACATTTGGGAGAGACGAGTGTTGTGAAATACTCGTCGTACTTTTCGCCCACGTTGCATTACCAAATGATTTTCTTTTGCATTTTACAGAAGCGGAGGCACCGGTGGCTCGGCTGCTAGCTCACCGGCCTTGTTGCGAGACTCGCCCCAGTACAAGCCAGCAGGTAGCGCCACGAGTCTACTGCTGGCAGCGAGTACCACACCACCGAGCGTAAGTTATCGAACGAGGGTTTGACGTTGGATATTCTTTATATTTTCCTTCTCGTTTTCTTTTTCTTTATTTTGATTTCTCGACATATTGAAAAATAAAATTCGCTACCGTTTTCTTAATTTTTCGTTTCGCATGCCCGTTATTTTCACGTTCGTAACATATCCTGGCACCGAAAAGAAACAAGAAAAAGAAAGAGAAGATTAGTTATATTACATAAATCCAACATATTCGAAAAAAAAAATATATATATATATTCCAATTCCAGCTGGGCGGCACGGTGTACAGTAGCGGTGGTAGTAGCAATAGTATTTGGAGTCCCGCTGTGACAGAAAGCGGCGGTGGTTTCCCTGGCGATCATCAGCGGTTAGCCTGGACGACAACCGCGTCGCAGCAACAGTGTTACCAGAACTACTCATCCTACTATACCAACATGGATTATCTGTCGCCAGCGTCTCACCAGCTGAACGTCGTGGTGAGTAACTTACCGACTGACGATAAAACGACCGCGAAAGCGGACATGGAATTCGAGATACAACTCTCGTAAGTAGGAATCGTTTTTCTATCCTCAGGACGGTAGCGGCAGTGGTTTGGACAACACATGGAGCAAAACGAGAGACGAGAGCGCCTCCTCCTGGTTCTACAACAGCGCCGGATGGGGCGACAGAAAGTGAATTCTTCTCGGGCGTTGACGTTAAGAAGGCTTTTGGTACATATCATCGACAATAGCAACGAGAACGATGTTGTTAAGAAAAGAGATGGGAAACGCGCTTAGAGCTTACACTTCGAATTCAATTCTCAGTGCCAAATTTATTGGCCAAAGACCACGTAATGTATTTCGACATATCCGCGACCGAGAATCTTCGCTTCCGTTTATCCTCTTATTAGTACACCGATATAAGATTGTAGTTTCATCGTTTTCGGATGATCGGAATTTTACACATATATTGTCTTACTATGATTTTCACGATTTCTATAAATATCTTTTTTAAATTGATAGAGACATTTTCCGGCGCTTTCAAGATCTCAACGATGACGAGAATTGCAATCATGTATTTTAAACTTTTATTTGATATGCTTGTTTTTTTTTTCTTTCATGAAATGTATATTTACTATATGCAATCGATAAATGATAACGTTTTCACTCTTTTCATACGCTTAACGGTGTTCACGCGAAATGCAATATCAGCAATGAGAGTTTATTTGAATTGAGAACTAGTCAGTTTAACCAGAGCAATATTATCGCTGAGCAAAATTACGTAGATTCATGATTTTTCATTCGATTTGAAGCATCGAGAGAATCGATGATTGTCGAATAAAATTTACGATTTATCGATAAATACACTTCTTGCGGGATCGGTAATAACAGTTGTTCTGTAATTGCACAGAAACTTACTTTCATTAGGGTTGAACCGGTATGTGATTTGTGAAAACAATACTTTACGTTACCATAACACGAATTAACTAATAACACATCTCACGGGAAGATGTAATCGCATTGACGAGCAATGCAACTTCAACATTGTACATACTATAAATAGTTCATTGCCACATGGATCCAATAACGTATTAGTCTCAATTTGAATGGAGAAAGAGAGAGAGAAACAGAGAGAGAGAGAGAGAGAGAGAGAGAGAGTGTGTGTGTGTGTGTGTAGGGAGAGGAAGGAAGAGAGAGAGAATGAACGATCAAGCGGATCTCACCGGCGTGATTTTTCCCCTACACGCGCGAATAAATATATATATATATATAAATATGTATGTTTACATCCGCAGGGCATGAACGCTCAAAAAACGAGACTCATACTCCAAATGAAATTATACATCGAACGTTTATGTACATATGTATCATTTTTTTCGTGTTGAAATAGCGAAATGTTGAAAATACTCTAGTTACCGCTTTGTCTATAATAAAAGTACACGTCGAGCGTAATATTTGACTTTGCGCAACAATGAAGGTTAGTTTTGGCCGCATCGACTGTCTTTTCAGAACAGAGACGCACCTCGTTCCGTTGATATATCACTCGAAAGTATAATTTCGAGTGGCTGGCGCGAAAGGTGTACACTAGACACAGATACTTCCGTAATTATATCAAACGACGAGAAAAACCCGGCAAGGCAGAAAAAATTTAAACAAACATTATGTAAAGCGAAGAATTATACAATAATATGTAGAGTTGTAAGTACGTGACTGTTTAGATTGTTATTATAAAAATGATATCGATAAATGATTAATTCAAAATATCAAAGGGAAAAATGAATAAAAAATATACAATGATGTGCATATGTCCTAAAGTGTATGAAAATAATATATCAAATTTGAATTGTAAAAAAAGACGATCGATGTTTTCCCTCGATATTATCGTTGAGAAATAGTTTTATCGTAACGTTTCTTGACTTACCGTAATAAGCTTCCTCGATGCGTCGAACAGAATTTTCTTAAGGCGATGATTCTCCGTTGATCCCTCAGAATTTCTGGTTAACTTCACATTCCAATAACAAACATCACTATTCTAACTTTTAATCATACAGTAAAAACTAATCGAACCAGAATCGAATGTAATCAAAAAATCGTAATCTTTACTCACTAAAATATATTTCACCCGTATTAATGATTTTTTTTTCGATAACTCGTAGAAAATTTGATTGTCTGTAACGGAAAAAGTCGCTGTGCCAACTAGTTTGCTACTGCAAAATGATAACGTATTTTTAATAATATTTTGAAATACGTAGTCTGCGCGAACGGTAAAGCAGTTCTCCGTTAAATGACGGCTACGAGCTACAGCTCCTCTCATGGCAGATCACTCAACTTTCACGTTCGAATTTTTATCGAACGGTGGTCGGGTGGTGGCGCTTCACGATAGCGTAACGTTCGCGAGAACTTGCAGGGCGAACGTGCGGTAGTGCCGCGCGTCTCATCGCGGAATTCAGTTTTGCTTTGGTTGTTCTTCTAGCTGTGTGCGCGTTTCCCCGATAAACCGGAATACAATGACAGCTACGTGAGCATCGCGCCGAAAAGACTTTGTCGTGGCCCCATTCTGAAAGTTCTCGCGAGTTTGATTTTTGTGTTTCATTTCGGAGTCAGAAAGGAGCCTTTCTTCCAATTGTCGTCCTGTCCTCGTGTAGCAGGATCAGGATGCGCCGTCCGAATGGATTGTCGCTGTTGCTATTCCTGGGTGAGTTGGATATTCCCAGGACATTCTAGCCGGCGATTGAAGGGGGATTTGAGGAAACCAAAATCATCGGATCCGCGAATTTCACGTTGAGTGTAGTCAAAAATGAATTTCGATAAATTATCAATTCCGGAAAATGCCGTGACATCTCCACTAGAGAAGGGAATATCTCTTCCCTCGTCCATTTTTGTTTCCAAGTATCTAACAAATATCAAGAAGTTCCTCGCACATCCCATCCGCCGTCCGATAAGACAGAAGCAACGATGTAGATTTCATTACGTTTTAAAATTCGACGACGTTATCTCTCTCGAGTAGCACGAAATATCTCCGGTTGAACGAACGGCGGGAAGAGGGAACAAAAAGTCAAAAAAATCAGGCTTAAAATGCGAAATTGGGAAGATTTTTTTTTTACGATCTTCGATAAGGCTCGTCGGTAGGGGGTGCTCCATTCGCGGCTCGTGTAACGCAACTCTCGGACACTGACGCGCGACTACAGCCTTATAAATCACATATAGAAGAAATTGCCGTACCCGATCATGAAGTTTTCGTGTGAGAACATTCCTAAGGTAACGCCGAGTGTGTATATGTACTTGCCCGGTGATTTCCGGTGCGAATAGCGGCTTCGGTCGGCGGCACGAGAAAAAGAGAGAAGGGGGCGGAGATCTCGAGGGGGAGAGAAAAAGTGAGAACCGGTTTGTTAACCCTGCACGATATGCGCCTATCTATAAAGCCAATAATCGCGGAAAAGGGTTGCTGCCTATATCTATTCGGCTAATTCGAATCATTTTTTCTCATTACAGCAAATTCGTCGTATCCTTGATCGAATTTCACCGAGTGTTCAATAGCTAGGCACCACGAATCTTCCGTATAATTTTTCAAGTACACAAATGTAAACACAATTTAATATCGTCCGATGTTTTATTCAATGGAATTCCGTTTTTTATAAATGTTATGTGGTGTAGGTACACAATAATAGAGGGTATCCATACGGTATAATTGGTTCGCAAAATGAACTTGTGATGAGAAATTTCGATTGACACTGAGTTATAAGTTCTTATGTTTGTATATTTAAAAAAGTACCAGAAGCTTCGTATTACATACTTATACTTGGAATCCAAAAAAATGTTTTTGCCTACTGGGCAGTTTATCGTAACCGTTCGATTTCTGTCTTATTTTTTCACGGATTTCGAAAATAATTATACACCTTGGACTGCGACATCGACGGAGTGCGTAGAATAAAAAAAAATAGTCTCGATGTGAGTAGAGAATCAGGCGATGACGAGCTACTGAAAAAAGGGTTACCGCTTCACCAGTCTCTCTCTCTCTCTCTCTCTCTCTTTTATTCTTTTGTTTCTAACGCACCCCTCTCTTTACGCTACTCATCTCTCTCTCTCTCGTACGTTCGCTCGCTCTTACGTATTCGACACTGAGAAGCCCCTTTGTTCCATCACGGGGACTCGGCCCCAGCTATTTTATTCGCCGAATGTTATTCACCCGACAACTTACGTCCTTTTCCTTAACGCTTCTTCTCTCTCTGTCTCTTTCGTTCATCGAGCCAAATAAAAAACACCAAGAGGTTTTTTCTCTCGTTTATACGTAGAATCGGCTTCAAGCGCATCTCGTTTGCTCGTGTAGACGCTAACTAGCGCGAGTCTGAAAACACGTAAAGTTCCGCGAGTGCCAGAGCGAGATGGAAGGAGAGCGAAATTGTATTAGCCCTTTGATCCCTCTCGCGCGCGCGCCTGCGTACCGACCGGTGGAACGACTCGAAAAAAGAGGAACGAAATAAAGACACGGGCCCGCGCGCTCATAATATGGCTTGTTACGCATAAACAGCGAGAACGACGACGTTTTTCCTCTCGATGAAGTTTGTACCCTTTTCTGCCTTCTTTTGTGAGATTATAAAAAATGATGCTCTGGAAAGAACGAAAAGAACGAAAAGCACGTGGATATGAATCAGGCGCGTTTTATTAACCGTGTAAACACGATGGTTCTTCATACGTTCTCGTCACGCGGGGGCTTATTTCCCCCCTTTTTTTCGAATCCCTCCCTGAATACAGTACCGGAAAAAAATCAAAAACTCTCTGCGAATCTCAATTCTCGACTGCATATGGCCGTCGAACGATTATACAAATTTATTCTTATCGCGTAACCATTTTTTCATTCTCAATGTAAAAAATTTTAGCCGACTCATGTTTTACGATAGTTTCGTGCGCCCGCGTACGCATTTTAGGGTCGTAACGTCGGAAAATTTTGTAGATCACCCCCGCCCTCCTTGACTTCTCCCTTCCCTTTCTTGATCGCGTAAACGTCATAAAGCCTCGCGAGTTGCAGCTGCCGCCAAGCTCCGGACCCGCCAGAACGAGGAATAAACGAACCATCCGCAAGAGGAAGCAACAAAGGGCGACGCGCGCGAGCCGACTCGATTGTTTAGAGCGAGATGGAGAAAACGCACACGGGGCTAACTCTCTGATAGGAGAAGAGGATAGAGAGGAAAAGCAAAACTCGGTTTAGACCTCGCGCGAGTAGGTCGTAAAAGCGATCGTGTTTACTCTTCGTCGAAGGTTTCACGACCGCCGGCGACGTTTGCCAACGGCCTCGAGGAGCCCCGGTTTTCTTCTCCTTCCTCACTCCCTATCTCTCACTCTCTCTCTCTCTCTCTCTCTCTCTCTCT
>NCVS01001391.1:38240-91522 GCA_003055095.1 Goniozus legneri
ACCAATCGTAATATTTACTCAGGACATATTATTTTAATATTGTATAAAATTTCCTCTCGGCTTTAAATGTCACATGGTAATATCGTATATGTATATGAAATTACTACCCCTATAGACTCGAGGGGTATGTTCGTTATTCGGTCTCTCTCTCTCTCTCCCTCTTTCCTCTTCTCACTTGCTAGCGGAAAAATAAATCCAGAAAAAGGTAGGAGGACGAAATAAGAGAGGGAAAAAGTAGAAGAGGATCATGAAGCGATGGGGAACGAGAAGTGGAAGGGAGTGCGTACCCTCATTGTCTCGTTTTTTCGTATCGCGACGCACCGTCGGCGTCGACGTCGTTCGTCGTTGTCGGAGAAATCCGCTGGGGATGCGAACAGTGCGAGAAAAATTGAGACGCAAAAAATATATATGTATATGTATACGGATAGAGCGAAGGAGAGAGAGAGAGAGAGAGAGAGGGATAAGCTAATTGTTGAGGTCTGAAGCGACTGCATTTTTTAAAACACACCATCCTGTTCATTTCTTTTTACTCCCTTTCTGTGCACCGTCTCTCCCTGTTACTCTCTTCTTCCTTCGTCTGCTTCCGATTTCTTTTCCAATCTCTTCATTTCGCCGCGATTTCTCACCGAAATCTCTATTAACAGCTTCGATTGCGGCTGTAAAATGTATCGAATTTCTTTCTCTTTTGTTTCATTCTTGATTCTTCGTTTCTCTCTCTCTTCTTCTCTCTCATGCTCTGTTTTGACGATTAATTCACCCGGGATTATACGGTTGCTCGAAATAATCCACCATTTCGATTCGATCTCATCGCCCGAGAGTTTCCTCCAAACATCACGCAAATAGCGCGTTTCGATATTCCGCCGTATCGGAATTATCGCCACTGGCATCGTTTGCTGTAATTTAACGTGAAAATGGCACATCTTTTTTCCGAATTACATAGAAGATGAAATTATTATTATATGTATTTTTTGTTAAAATGAGGAAAATTCGAAGAATGATGAATTACCGTATCAAACGGTTTCGAGTTATTCGTTCATTTTCATTCAAGATATTCAAAAAAAAAAATTGACGCAATTCTCATCGAATGTCGTCACGAATCGAACACCGTATGTAACTGAAGGGGAACGCTCCGTTCTCATTTCCACCCAAACGACAAACGATCCGCGATACGGAGGACGAATAAAGATCACCTCTCTATCCCTCCACGGGACCACCTCGCCCTTTCTCGGACGAAGTTTAATTTTCAGCCGATCCTGCTAGTTGACGACAATGAGTGACGAGAGAGACACGGGCGCGTGACTCGAAAAGCAAAAAAAAGAAGCCACAAGAGTCGAGAAAAAGGAAAGGTCGCAAAGCAGTAGCGTACGAAATGCTCGATTGCTCGAGCAATTGAGTCGCGTAGGGTATGGGAGGGAGGGGGGGGGATGCTGGAATATGACGGGATGCAAATATAATTCCGTGGGAACCAACGTCATTGAATCCGTGCCGCTTCGGAAGGACGAGGTCGGTGACAGGAAATGGATGGGAGGATCGAGAGTGGTACGACGAATGAGCAAGAGAGATAGGAGGATGACTTTTTTTCTCAATTATGCCTCTTACTAATTATCCTCTCGTATTTTCGCTAATTAGTATGTCCGAGCGGGTAAAAACTTGCGTATATGGACGCTCTTCGGCATGCACGACTATATTTATGCGTGTACGCAAACATATTTACGTACATCGTGTGTCCCAAAAACGAATCGCCTACTATGTATAAATTGAGAGAGAAAGCGTTTGTGTGTGCGAGGGTAGAGAAAGAGACCTCTTCCGAAAGAAGAAAAGAGTCAAGGAAATTTCGAATGCACGAAATCGCAGCAAATTTGTTAATTTCAATTTCGAAGATCGGACAATAATCGCTAATAAGAAGATGGCTAGAAAAAATGATGAAAAATTCGAAAGAGAAGAAAAGGCAGGATATCGAGCCGACTGGTATCCGTTTTCGAGCGAGTCTGGTTTCCGATCTGCGGCAGAGGGCAAGTGCGCACGCCCCCGGTCTCTCTCTCTTTTTCTCTCTCTCTCTCTCTCTCTGCCCCTCCCTCTCTCTTTCTCTGTGTAGTAGACGAAAGCTGGAATAGGGTACAGTTCTGGAGAGCCATAAAACTTTATGGTGCGTTTGCATCGACCGACTCCCGTGTGTGCGTCCTTCTCTCTCTCTCTCTCTCTCTCTCTTGCTCTTGCTCTTGCTCACCCCTTCGCCGCCACCCCCTCTTTCCACTATCCCCATGGCAACCGGTCGACCCTCGAACGAACCGCCGTGCCGAATCTCTGCTCTCTTTCTCTCCTTCGTTTCTCTCTCTCTCTCTCTCTCTCTCTTTTTCTCTCTCTAACCACCACTTGCGTCAGTCTAGACTCCTCGCGCTCTCATAATCGCGCGTCTATCTCTTTCCCTTTTTCTTCATCTTACACTCTCTCGCCTTCTTTTCTTATGCTTCGTCTATTTCCCTCTCTTGTTCATACTGTCAGCTTCTTCCGTTCTTTTAATCATAGAATATATCCGACTCTTTCAATGTTCGTCTCTCTCTCTCTCTCTCCCCCTCTCTCCCTCTCCCTCTCTCGCTTTTCTTGTTTTGCCTTTCCGTAATTTTCATTTCGCCGTTTATCATCCGTTCTCCAGGTTTCTCGTTCTTTTTTGTCCTCGATTTAATTGACGCAAAATAAAACAGACGAGTCGAAGAAGGATTTTCTTTCCGCTCTTTTCTCTCGTTGGGATGTAATTGCGAAATGGGTGTTCTCATTACGAAAAAGGGAAATCAAGTTTATCGGGTTGTCTATGTTTTTTTTTACCATATGAGCACTCGCTATAGCTGACTCCATTTCCTCTCTATCGACTTTGCACCCCTCGCAAGCGCGATTTATCTGCCGGGCGCAAGGAATCTCGTCTCCCTTCACCCTCATCGGTTTTACGGCTATCCCTGTACGCGCATGCACCCGATACAATGCCCCATATTTCGCGACTAGCGATAATTTATGGACATTACTGATTGGCCATCCCCTACTCATTCTCAACACTCCCTCTTCTTGGTTGTCTCGCGCTTCTCTTATCTATTCGTGGGAGATTTCGGTATTAGATTTCGAATTATTTGAATACTCAATTGAAAAAATCGAAGCCGATTAACATTATATTTTTCTTTATTGAAATTATATAACGAATGAAAAATATTGTTATAAATTGTCGCAAGATTTTCAAAATTGAAACTGCTGCTGTAGTATGTTAATATACTTTGCCTGACCATTTTGGAATTCCTGAAAAAATTTTGTTGTGCTAGGTTGTGCTCAGCTTGTGCTACTTGTGTATAGTATATTAAGTATATTAACATTGCTGTAGTAAATTGTCTTTTCAAAAATGGAGCAATATTTCCTATCGAATAGTGTTTGCGCAAAAAATGTGGTATGTTGGACAACTTTTAAAATAAATCCTGTTCTCCAAATTGAATTTACGAAAAGTCAACAGGTATTACGTGTAACGAAAACAGTTATTTGCAGCGTATTACACGTCCTGAACGTAAAGGGGTCGGAGGCGCTCGAGGGTCAGGGTGATGTTTTGGAGCTATTCGAAAAGGTATCGCCCACTCAAATTGAAATCACGCTCGTACGAACTTGAGTCGCGTGGCTTGCTTGGATGTACATCTCGTGTTTTGTATACAAAGGGTTAGGATTAATGTATTCGTAAAACAAAACAGATGCTTCTAATTGGAACGAAATCCTAGAATTAAAATCATTAATAATTGTCCTGTATGGAAATAACATTTATGCATTTTGAGTTATCGATCGTCAAAGAATTAAATTCTCATCCAATAATAAATTTAGTGTACGAACGTCTCAAGACAAAAAAGAAACGAGAAGATGAAAGAACAGCATACGCGATATGACAATAATAATGAACTGCTGTATTTCTTTCTCTCTCTCTCTCTCTCTCTCTCTCTCTCTCTCTCTCTCTCTCTTTAAAACTCAAACTCGACCCCAACGATCGCTGCACGTCGTTTCCGTCGTCGCTCTTTCTGCGGCCAGGCGGCGGTCTCTTTGATCTGGCTCTCTCTCTCTCCCGCTGCTTCGTTTGTGCATTTAAACACGGCTTCCCAAGTAGTGCAGCCGAAGAGCTCTAAACGCGAAATAAAGATGGATCCGTAACGAAAGGGCTAAGAGGGGTGTAACTTCGGATGAGTCAAGAGAGAGAGAGAGAGAGAGAGACTCAAAGTAAGTTTCGCGATTACAAACAGCTCCCCTCTTCTCGGTACGCTCAAACTCACTCCAACGCGACGATTGTCTGCCTTGTTCGACGTTACTCTTTGTCTTCCTCCTTTTAACCGTTTTTCTCCCGATTTCGTCGGTATACACTTCTCGAGATGCCGCACGCGCGCTCAACGTCGAGAATCACTCTTACGGATTAATGTTAGTTAATGGACTTAAATACTCGACTAAACGGACTCGTACAACGAGAACGACGAGTAAAACTCGAATAAGTTGAACAGTCGTCCTGTTTCAAGGTCGCCAGAGCGCGGGTCTTTTTTTCGACAACAATGATAATTCTTTATCAAAAGGACACTCAGCGCAGAGAAAAGTTTCGTCTCGTTACAAATTCGTTAATTCGGTTCGTCGGTTGCTTTTTACGGGAACGTCGGGAGAGGAAAAAATTCTCGGTTAGCTCGAGGCATTCTACTAGTTTTTTTCAGAATTCGCGCCAGTGGCGAAATTCGCGTCCTGAGAAGCGAACCACCACGGACAACGAGTTGAGAAATAAAAAGGGGGAAAAAATGAACGAAAGAGAATAGATAGAAATCCATTGGGTCGTTAGGATGTTTTTGTTCCGATCAAATCCGTTGCTCTTCTTCTTGAGCCGATTCACCGGCCGATTCAAGATGTTGGAAGAGGGGGGTAAAAAAACTGGAGAGAGAGAGAGAGAGAGAGAGAGGGAATTTAAGACAAATGCTATAAAAAGACCTCTCGGGGATGGAGGCGAGTTGACATTCTCGGGCGGATATCGCATTGCGACTTGAAGAATCGCTCGATCCTTGCTGCCATTGTCCCTTCGGGCGCTCTTTCGCGTTACGATTCGCGAATGGAAAGAGAATCGAGCAAGATAAAGAGAGGGGAAGAGCGAAACGCGTGCGCGAGATCTGAAAGACGTACCTACCGGGTGTCCTGCTCGTTTTTGCCCAAGTTTCTTTTTTCCTTTGTTAATTTTTTTTTCATTCTCTGTTATTGTTTCCAGGGATAAGTGATGCGGCGGTGCAACAGCAATTGCCAAAACCCCCGGCAACGATCCAAGTCGGTGAAGAAATCGAGTTGAGATGCCGGGTCGATGGTTCCGGCGAGATGAGATACGAGTGGTTCAAGTAAGCCGATTTCCAAAAACCATTTAAAAAAAACGTCTTTGTGAAAAATTCATAGACACGGAGTTAAAAATGTTGAAGTTTTTTTAATCTAATTTCCCGTTCGTGAGAGTTTTTGTGTAGATTGTGATTTTTAGCTGTGTAAAAGTAATAGACTGAAATCGGAAATATTCATAATATTAATTTTTCTACAGAAATATGCAGAGTATAATCTCCAATACTCGAATCGAAGTTAAAAAGAAGAAGCTTCATATACACAATGCCAAACCCGAGGATAGCGGCATGTACACGTGTTTGGCGCGTAACGAGGCCGGTTCGTCACCAATGACAGAGGGCTATCCTCTGGTAGTGGTTAGCAATGAAACTGCAATTATCAAAGTCGTACCACGCGATCTGATCGTGAAACGTGGCGAACCTGCCATTATGCACTGTCTTTTCGAGGATGCGGATGGTATCCAGTGGTTCATGGAAAAGATTGGCCCACTCGAGTCGGACGAGGAGAAAACCATTTTTGAGAACGGCACGTTGATTATTAAATCGGCCGAACATCGCGATCAAGGAATGTACTCCTGCCACGGTCAGAAGAGTGACAATACCGTTACCTATACCGCACAGTTGCAAATTGCTTGTGAGTGTATTACTATTCTGAATATAGCAAATTTCATATAGATAAAATAGATTAATATAGTAAAGCGTACTTGAGTAAATAGCAAGTGTACGTAATCTTGTCTCACTTTGATTGAAGATTTGAGAAATTTCTCCGTCGCTTCGTTCGAACCAGTACTCTCGAATCAAATGGCCGTTGTCGGGAAGGATCAAGAACTACAAGTAAGTTGCTTGGAGCCATCCGGACTACCGTCGCCGAAGGTCTACTGGCACGATCCTAAAGGTCACATTATTAGCGACGCTGGGTCAGTGAGAGTACAAGATAACACACTGATAATCAATAGCGCACAAGCTGGTATCGATGATGGCAACTATACTTGCGTTGCCGAAAATCTAGCTGGCGAAACTTCAATGATGGTTCAAGTGGTAATTTCGAGTAAGTAGGATTATAATTCGGTAATTGAATGTAAGCTAGGAAGAAAAAATTTAATCGAACCGAGTCTCGCTCCACAGCCCAACCTGTCTTGACTGGATCGCCGGAATCTTTAACGGTCCTCGAGGATGACCCAGCGAATCTGACTTGCTCCTACAACGGAATGGAACCTCCGGTGACCCACGTGCGCTGGCTGAAGAACGGCGACCCCCTCAAAGAGACCGGTGGACCCACTCGTCACCGGGTTACCGATCACCAGGGCAACGTTACGCTTTACATAAAGAGCGCCGAGTTAACCGACAATGGCTCTTACGTTTGCGAGATAACAACCAAAGGCTTTCCTCCAATCGTATCACGGGCCGCTGTACTCAACGTCGAAGAGAAGCTCAAGTTTTCGCCGGAACCGGTGAACAAGCGTCTCGAACTTAATTCAACGGCCAAGGTGTCCTGCAAGGCTCAAGGCTCTACCAATCCCACCGTCAAGTGGATAAAGGAGGGCGAGTACGAGGACGAGATGGACTTTCCAAAACACGTGCATGACATCAACGGCACGCTTCACTTCAATGGGGTTTTGGAAAAGGACAAGGGACGTTACACGTGTATAGCTACGAATGCTCAAGGGTCCATCAATCACACGATCAACATTGACGTAGTTAGTAAGTAAATTCCGGCTGTTCCTGATAATTATATATATAGCGTTTCATTGCTCTTTCATTTGTAAACTATATTCTATATTAACTATATTCGCAGTTGCGCCGAAATTCACGACAATGCCTCAGAATCCAACTGAAGCGATCGAGGGCTATCCTGTAATGCTACACTGCGCTGCCGAGGGTGATCCAAAGCCTACCATACAATGGGACAAGGACTCGCGCATGAATAACTTTGATCACCCGCGTTTCGAAGTACTGTCCAATGGCAGTTTGTACATCAAGGAGGTGTATCTCGGCGACGAAGGAAAATACGGGTGCACGGCTGGTAACAGCGGTGGCTTGAAACGCGAGGAAGTACAACTCAACGTCAAAGGTGAGTGCACGATAGCGATCTCTCGATATTTTTCTTTTCTCGATCGATTGAAAAAAATGTAATCGTATTCGTTTTCAGTGGGAGATACCTACAGATCGGATTTGGATCTCGATATGGCCGATGACGCGTCGATGATGACAAAGACTGTAACGATTACGTTGAGCGCAGCAGCGGCTTATATGGTTCTTGTTGTCGGACTTATGTTGTACTGCCGGTACAGACGTCGTCGTAGGAAACAGCAATATTTGCATGAACAAACAGACGGTAAATCGATGAAGGGAACCGAATCGAGGACTCTCGGCGTTTTAACGTCGATAATATTATGAATATTGTTTTACTTTTCAGAGAAACTAGAGAATGGCGAAGTCCACGAGGAACAAACGGAATTGAAGGAGACGAATTACAAAGCCAATTCAACGAATAAGAAAAAGGAGAACCGCGATTCGCACAAGAGCGACGGTGCGGATACCGCGCAAAGCCAGAGTAGTAACCAGTCAAAGAAGTCAAAGTCGAATTACGACAAGCTCGCTGTATCGCGCGCTAATCTCAAGGAGCTAAAGCCACTCGGTAGGGGCGAATTCGGTGAAATTTATTCAACGAAATATCAAATAGACGGTGACAAGGAGACCCTGGTAATGGTGAAGAGTTTGATTAACACAAAAGACGAAAGCTCGTTGCAAGAGTTTAAGCGCCATCTTGATCTCGTTCACAAACTTAATCACGAAAATGTCGTGAAACTTATAGGCTTGTGCCGTGAAGTCGAACCCGACTACATGATTTTAGAATTCACCGACTGGGGCGATCTGAAACAATTTTTGATAGCCTCCAGGAGAGAAGGCAATTCAAGCCCCAATCACGAGAACAAAGCACGAGCTCCTCAACTATCGGTAGCTCAAATTCTTTCATTGTCGAACCAAGCTGCCAAAGGTCTGAAACATATAGCCGACAATCGGTTGGTGCACAAAGACATCGCCGCTCGAAACTGCCTCATTGCCAGTAACTTGACGATCAAAATCTCGGTGACATGTATGAGCAAAGAGCCATATCAGCAGGAATACACGAAATATCGCAATCAAGTAATACCTCTCAGATGGTTGCCATACGAAGCTGTTTACGAAGACGAATATTCCACCAAGAGCGATGTTTACTCCTTCTCGTGTCTCGTGTGGGAAATGTTTCATCAGGGCGAGTTACCGTTCAACAAGCTGAACGACGAGTCCGTTTTGGCTCAGCTTAAAACACAGTCACTGACATGGAAAGCACACAAAGCGGCGCCGCCGGCTCTTCAGGAGTTGCAGAATCTCTGTTGGTCCAACGACCCCCGTGACAGACCGACTTTTGACGAAGTCGTATCGAAATTAGGTGAAATTGTCGTCGACAGCTGTATGTAAAGTCATCTTCGTTATTTTCCGTTTACTGTTCATTCGAGTTGATGCAGACGTGCACACATGTATACACATAGCTCGAGAACGATATATGTTCCAAGCGTATATAACAATCTGAACTCTACGTGGAATTTATAATCTTTGGCTATCATACGGGGAAAGAAATTAAAAGGGATATTTTTACGATACGATTTATTGCTAATTTCGCAATACATTGAAAAAAAAATACGATTTAGCACTATGTAATGCTTTGAATTGATCGGTTAATTGTATGTGTGCCACAAACGTTAAATTCTTTTTCAAAAATCGAAACGTTCGTTAGCTCTGGAAATGATTCTACTAGAATCTAAATAATTCGTGTCTCCTAGTGTGGTAGAGCGATCTGTTGGCGTCTCTTGTATCGAATACATGGTCAAGTAAGATGAATGAAATAATTTTATTTTCTCGAGACACTGTCGCGTGTCGAGTACTTAATTTTTCAATGTACTTCAACATTCGACGTATTATATTTTATGAAAAGAAAAAAAAAATAATACTGTGACCATTATTCTTCTTCGAGTGCTCGATTTTTCTCGATATATTTTTGTTTTGGTTTTTTTTTTATTATCATAATAAATACATACATATATTCGAGTCACGCATTAGACGAGAGTGAACTCTTTCGTGATCTCGCTAATTTATAATTACTGGTATTATATAATACTTCATCGCGTCCATTAGAACGATAATGATGTATTTTATTAGTTATAGAAATCCGGTCCAATGCTATCACTGTTTAATTGAATTAACATTTGTAAACGCCTACGAGTAATAATTGCAATGCTATTGTCGCATCTCTTTAATAGATACTCAGTACTAGACGTAAAGCATAATGAAATACGGAAAAATTATCGCACATCGAATACTATAGACAGGTATGAGAAAGTATAACGACCATATCAGTAAGCGAACGAAAAAATCTTGCCTCTTGCCTAATTTATAGCTCTACTCGCGCCTAATCTAATTAAGATATATTAAAAGTGTAAGAATTATTTATGAATTATTTATATGTATAATACACATATATTATACAGTAATACAATGACTAAACGCGGTTTAACGCGTTTAAGATAGGAGGGTATAGCCTTGTACATACACCGGAGGCATAGCTATCTATGAAAATTGATTTTAATCGTACGTTCTTTTATTTGTAAAAACTCGAGTAATTTTTAGTTCCATCTCAAGATATTTACGGTAAAATTTCATTAACAATACGTTACATGACGTATTTGTGCCATTATTTTGATTTTTTAATACCGATCTTCCATCCCTTACAAGTGTATCGGAAACAATAACTTCTTTATCGTCGAATACATAACGCGGCGTAATGTATTTCTAATACAAATGATTTCGTTAAGCAAATCGCACAAATACTAAAATGATCAGAAATTATCCAATGTATTTTACTACATAAAAATTATATCAAACGTGTAACATCATAAAAATGTACTATTCATCGAATTTTGCGTGATTAGAAAAAATTTTCGTATCGACATAAGAAAATTTTATATTCTAATGTCAATACAACGTAAAATATTTGGGATTACCGATTTACTACAATCCAATGCATCAGTGATGACCAAATGATTTTGAGATACCAATTTACACATTAATACTCGATATATACCGATGATAACGGTATAAAAAAAAATAATCGTTAACGATTATTAATATTAAAGTATTACTGCCGCAACTTACTTGTACAACAAGTGATTATATAAAATAACAAAGATGCTCAGAAAATCATAATCACACTACTTACGTGAATTATGGTCGAATATATTAAGATTATCTATTCTTCCATGCTACAATAAGCATTTTTACGAATCATAACGTAAACATTAAATGTATATATACCATTTTCGACATGGCTGATCTCTTTTTCTCTCTTGCCACGATATACATTTTAACGACACAAAACGTGATTTCGAACAATAAAAATTGGTCATCCGTAGGTTGGGATAAACAAAAAGCCGCTTTCGAACGATAATACTCGAATTTCGAATTAAGTTTTATCAGTTATCTAATGGACTCAATTCAATCAGAAAATAAGAATCTGAAATGAAAAAGGCAATTCTCAAACATGTATCTAGTCATTTGAGGCGTTTTAAAACGATACGATCCGCTACGATGAATAACGCGAAGCCCTATCATTTTTTTAAATGTTATTTTTAAACTATGCTCATACTTTTAATCATTCTGTACTGAATTATTTTTCTTGAGCAGTATTTTGTAAATATTTATACTTTTTTATCTATATCATATAATTATAAAAATTTTTAACATAGTACGTGCTATGATGATGAAATAAAAATATCAAAAAATGAACTTTATGTTATTTCTCCCGTTGTAATATACTGTATCCATCATCTTGTTATTTTCATTTGTAATCTGTCAAATATTCATTATTAGTACATTAATCCCTTCAAAGTCTCTTTATTATTCAGATTAAGGCATATAAAAGTACTTTTTGATATAAGTAATAAATAGACGCACTAATATCGCAACAAGTAACGTGATTGCAAGGTAAACAAATTTCACGGTTACCATCAGAGTACAACAAGCACTCATTGATGGCAGTGGCCACATGTAAAGCACTGAACGGTGGTTGAAATAGGTTATGTACCTTTGTTTTGAAACAATATTATAGCAAATAGTTTTTAAAAATGAGTGAGAATAAAGTACCTGAAACTCAACGATGTTTGTCCGGCAGTAATTGGGAGAATTTTCAAAGTATAATTAAGAAATCAAACGAACAAAAACAAACGCCAAATGGAACATCGAACGGAAAACGAAAGTCATTTAACAAAGTTTCCAAATGGCGTAAATATAATACTACAGTGAGTATTTATTAACATTAACGAGATTATTTACAACAACAAAATTGCTCAACATTATGATTTAATACATTGCTTAATTTCTTTTTTAGGAAAATGAAGGAAAATTAAAAGCTATTCAAAATGTAGATAAAGAGCAGCAAAAGTCGGTTACAAAGTATATTGCTATCGACTGTGAGATGGTAGGAATAGGCAATGGTACTGAAAGTATGCTAGCTAGGGTATCTATCGTTAATAAATATGGATACTGCCTTTACGATAAATATGTTAAACCTAGAGAAAAGGTAACGGATTATAGAACCGCTGTGAGTGGTATACGGCCTCATCAAGTAGAGAATGGAGAAGAATTTACAGTTGTGCAAAAAGAAGTAGCCGAGATTTTAAAAGGTCGAGTGCTAGTTGGACATGCTTTAAAGAACGATCTTGCGGTTTTATTCTTATCGCATCCAAAGAGATTGTTAAGAGACACATCGAGATATAAACCATTTCATCGTCTGTGTAAAGGAAATACACCAAGTTTGAAGAAGCTCGTTAAAGAGCTTCTAGGTAGAGAGATCCAAGCGGGTGAGCACAATTCAGTTGAAGATGCTCGAGCGGCGATGCAAATTTATATGTTATTCAAAAGCGAGTGGGAATCTCAGTTATATTCGAGAAAAAAATAGTATTGCTATGTCGAGTAATCCGATATTGAATAAAATATTTAGGATATTCAACAATTCTAAGGATTTGTATGAAAATTTACTATGGCAATGAAGAGAGAAAATAGTTATATATAATGTATAAGATAATAATTTTCATTTTAATGCATATAATGCATTCTGCGGCTACCATAGAATATTTGAATGAAAATGGAAATTGATATAACATATTAATTTTAAATATACAGTAACATCTATTGTATTTATTAATTAAATTATATTTATAAATGTTTTGTAAGTGAAAAATATGTGAATTTATGGCTACATGTAAAATATAAAATTGAATTGGTCGTTTGAAAAGCAACATAAATTAAATTTCATCAAAACTCGCTAACAACAAATGAAAATGGAATAATAAAATAATGTTATAACGAATCCAAAATAAGCGCGTATATCTCCACCAATTTACATATTGTACAATTTTTATTGATTTTTGAAAAGTTCGTTTTAAGGACCGGCTCAATTTTAATCTATCGGTTATGGTAAATACGTAGGTCTTACAACGACCTTGTTATCGATATCAGTTTTACTTCACACGATTTACTTTCCATCCAGTGAGTTTTGTTACGGACCGTATTTTTCCGTCCACACTCGTTGGCAGGCCGTCACGAAACGATCACTTTAACGAATCTGGTGTGAACTACAATTATTGTAAGTTGATCTTTTCATGTGCATATATACTATAAGCGTTGAAGTTTAGAATCCTTTGTAGCTCTGTGTAGGCCTACGCAATGATTTAATTCATATTGAGAAAGATCAAATGTTATATTTTTTTAATGATATTTCTCGTTCTCGTTTCATTTCACTTTGTATCGTAAAGTAAAAATATCGAATTCAAATATACCTATTTGTATAAAAAAATTTACGATTATTGAAATTCATGTTTTGCTATCCTTAAACAGTGCATACTAATAGCGCAACAAAATCTGCTAGAGATATTGCACCGCATTCCTTTCACAAGCGCACAGTACAACTTTCACCAATTTTACCAAACTTCATCTTGTCGAAAAGTATTGCTCGAGTCAATTGAATTTCAAATTACAGAGCGAGGCTTGAGATAAAATGAAGATTAATCGTTAAACTATCGATAAAGAACTTTCTGGCTTTGTTCTTCCAATCTTATCTCGTATGTTGTTTTCTACTGAAATTTGCTGCTCTTCATGTAGGTTCGGTTAGTAAATTGTATCTCGTCGAAGGAAAGAAATGAAAATTGCGGTAATCGGTGCGGGAGCGGCAGGCCTAGCTGCTCTCAGACACTCAGTCTCCAGTTCCTGTGAACACGATGTCGTTTGCTATGAAAAAACCGATCAGATCGGTGGAACTTGGGTATACAGGGAAGAAACCGGTGTTGACAAATATGGTTTACCGATTCACACCAGCATGTACAAAAGTTTGAGGTAAGTGAATTAACATGCCTCAAAGCCGCTCTTATCGTAATTCCATATTGAAAACGTATGTACGTCAATATTTATGGAACGTCTGCATTTTCTGACTACTCTTTATATATCGTACCTCATATCCTTTAACTCTGATGAATTTTAAATTAAACATTCATTTTCACTTTTCGATGAGTGATTTTCAACAATCTCGAAGTCTCAAATGCGATAACGATGACATTTGCCCGCATATATACATACTCCTTTTTTACGAAAGTATCTCGAAACGATGACGCTTAATGTTGCCAAGTCGTTCTTTAAGGAGTTTTCCCATTACATTCGTGCAATTGTTTAAATACAGTTTATCACTGTACACAAGGTGAATCGTCCAAAACAGGCCACCTGAATAACTTTGTCTATTTTTGGATTAAAAATCGAGCGCGTCATTCTCAACTGCTCGCTGTTAAGCGACATATGATTTTATCTATTTTTTAAAACAGAAATTTGCTAACAATTTACATTAACGATATAGAACGAATCTTCCAAAGGAAGTAATGGGCTATCCAGACTTTCCTATACCGGAAAATACGAAAAGCTATTTAACACGGACTGAAATATTAGATTTCTTATATTCCTATAGCGAACATTTCAAACTTAGAAAATATATACGCGTGAGTAAATGAATTCTTGAATATATAAAATTCAATACTTGATTTATATATGATTGATAAAAAAAATTTGCTGTTTAGTTCTTGCATAATGTGGAATTAATCGAGCCAACGAGCGACGGCAAAAGGTGGATACTGAAAATCAAAGATCTTGTTAATAAAGAAATCATCGATGAAACTTTTGATGCTGTTATGGTTTGCAATGGTCATTATTTCGAACCAAACACACCGAAAATGAAAGGACAAGAAATATTCAAGGGGCAACAATTACACAGTCACGATTATAGAATTCCTGAAGTATTTTCTGACAAAACCGTGGTAGTTATTGGAGCAGGACCATCGGGTTAGTGTCCGACAATCAAAAATTTACATGTCAAAAAATTTATAACTCATTCGATTAAAATTTTCACCTAGGTATGGATCTTGCTCTTGAAATTTCGAAGAACGCTAAACGCGTATTACTCAGTCACCATTTGAAAGAAACTATCTTAACAAAATTTCCTGATAATGTCGTACAGGTATATAATTTTCCCTCTTCGTACGTTTTCAATCACAAAGCTAATAATAAAAATTCCATCTACAGAAACCCGATGTCAATGAGTTTAATGCCCATGAAGCAATTTTTATTGACGGCAGCAAAGAAAAAGTAGATGTGATATTTTACTGTACAGGTAAATATTATAAATAAAACTTTAGATTTATTCGGACACGATACATTCTCTTATTGTCTCAAGGATACAAGTACCGTTTTCCTTTTCTCGCTGAGAGCTGCGGAGTTCGGGTTGATTCAAATATGGTTACACCGTTATGGAAACATCTTGTATCCGTAGAACACCCAACGATAGCTTTCGTAGGACTACCATTCTACGTCTGCGCCTTCAGCATGTTTGATTTACAGGTACACTTGTAATGAGAGTTTAATATTTTTAGAAGAAAAAAAAAATTACTATCTAATTGTAGGTGCGGTTTCTTTTGAAATTTTGGGAAGGTCAAAAAACATTTCCTTCGAAAAATGACATGTTAAAAGATGAAGCCAGCGAATTGGAGCAATGTACAAAAAAAGGCTTATCGAAGAAACATTTTCACATGATGGGCCCGGAACAGGGCCATTACTATGACGATTTAGCAAATACTGCTAATATCACACCATTACCGCCAGTACTTACTAAATTGCATAACGAGAGCAGTATGCGTTTCTTAGACGATTTGGTTCACTATCGAGAAGACAAGTATCGTATAGTGGATGATTACAATTTCGTACAGCTATAAATTTTCACACGATGATCGTATTCTTGAATGGATGAAGGAAAATAATTCGGACCAATTTTTTTTTTTTTTTTCAAAATAGAAGAAAAATGTTTATTCACACATTCAAGTCATATAAATATATTTTATTTAAAAAAATGTTATTTTAGTTTTTTATTTTTAATAATTACTTATCACAGAGTCTACTGCAGGTAAATAATGGCAATTGATATCCTGCAAACAGGTAAAGAATTGTCAGAAAAGTTTTACATGTCGTTATAAACCAAAATATATGTACGAAAAGAACACAGATTCTTAAATATTTATAAACAGCATGTTAACTGCATATGATGAATCGAAGGGAAACGATATATAATGATTATTTTAAACCATCAAATGTTGATAAACATCGACTTATTTTTACAAAAATTTTGGCTATCCTAATGCATAGCATTAAATTATGCAAATATCAAATTATTTAATACTACTACGAAAACTTTCATGATAATGCTTGCTGTTAGAATTATTTCTATCAACATCTTGCAAACAAATTTACATATAATTTGAAACATATTAAAATATTTCATAAAATTTTCCTAAGTGCATTTGTTATTTATTAAAATGGCGAATTCATTCCTAATTTTGTACCGAATTCCAAACGCGCCCTTTTTTGGTATCTTACATTTGCTCTGTAAATAAAAAAAGGAGTTGAACCACTGATGACCTCATAAAATATAATTGTAATACTTACTTTATTTCTTGCCACTTGACAAATTCATTCGCAATGAAAATCAGTGGAAGCGAAAATAGAAAATAAAACAACAGATTCGATGGAAAATTATAAATATTTTCATCTTCGTTTAACCAAAATTTACAAAGTATCGTTCCAGAGAAAATTGCTTGAGCAGCTATTCTGTAAGATTATAAAGAATAAAATAATAAAATAATTTAATATGAAACATTTCACTGAAATTGGTTAAGAGATAAATATTATACTCACACTATTAATACAATTATAATCCACAGGTAATTGTTAAATGGTTGTTTATCCCAAATAGAGTATTCTCGATGAACAAAACTGGCTGATATCGTGACTAAGAATTAAAATGTGTTAATTTCATTTAGAATTATGAGGTTATATGTAAAAATATACTTACCGAAATGTAAAACTAATAATATTAAAGAAAAATGTTGTACTAGAGTGATAACATTCGGGTTTGAACCCCATCCACCCCAAATAACATTCTCTTTGATATTTGGGTAAATGTACAAACATTTAGACTCCGAATCGACATAAGTTTGACAGAGAACTAGAAAAGTTACGAATTGCGATAACACCACTGTAAAAATTGTAAATACGTATTTTGTTCCGTAACACCATAGAACGAATAAGGCGACCTATAAATAATGATTTATATAAATATCAAAATTGATTATAAATTTTTTTTAAAAATAATTATCCATAAAAATTTGCAACCTGGCCATTGATTGTACATTGATTTTTTCCAGTAGCTCTTTGCATTATAGTGGTATCCATTGGTGTAGCAATCATTGATACCGACAATAATGGTATAATCAAACAACACAACCATATCACTTGTCCAACCGAAAACAGCGGAGGTAACAAGAGGAAGGTAGAAACTGCCTGCGCAAGAGACAATGTCACTGTACAGCACAGCCAGAATTGCACACAATTCCACAATGATGCCATATAATGCCGAGCCTAAATAAAAAAATATTACAAATTATAAAATTTATGAACAAATTCAACACTAACGCTAAAAATAATTACCTCCATTATCAAATGGAACATCGCAATAGGGTCTTCTCGTCTAACGCTCAAAGAACAAGCAATGGAATTTAATTCCCTACTTAAATCCACAGGAGACGGACCTCGATCGTCTCTTGTTGGTTTCAAAACAGGAATTTTTTGGCATACTTGAGGATACAATGGTTCTACAGCAACTCTGTAATCACAAAATCAGCTGTAACTAAAATAATTTAAAATATTTAATGTTTTTGAAAATGTTACCCAGCATCAGCTTGCATGAATATTGGCATATTCTCAGCGTTTGCCGAAGATCCTAAAACGCACACAACTTCTCCGTAATCTTGCATAATGTGTAGCATTTCGCGTGTTACAGTAGTATTACAATCAGTAAATAATGACACTAAAAGTGGAACGTTATCTATTAATTCAATATGTGGACGAATTTTGTCGATCCCACGTGGTAATTTTGCCTGAAACAGCAAATTAATTAGATGTCGATCGATGTAGAAAATGAAGTATTATTCAACCTATGAAAAAAGTATACACACTCTATTAGATAAATCGAAATTAACAGGTGCACTTTGTTCAGTGCTATCTGTAAGGCAGCTTAATGATCTCCAAGCTTCCTGGCCAGATCCGAAATCAATACTTTGTACTAATACACTGTCTTCGCTTCTCATCGTATCTTGCTCTCTGAAGAGGAAACAACCATTATTCACCGTTAATCGTCTAACGGTCAATCATCAAACCGTAAATATTTAACAATCTCAAAAAAATACAAACCTGTGACTCATTGCGCTTTTTGCTTGCGAAGCGCCAAAATTATTCCACCCTGTGAGTTCGTCATCGAATTTCACAGTAGAAAAGTCGGTATTAATTGCGCTTGGTGCCGACATGCTCATAGCTCTACTATTGTCCAAGTTTGTACTAAAAGAAGCATGAGGGATGAATGACGCGATATAAACCGACATAATTCATTTAATGATTACGTTTTATAAGTTATTACGATATTCATTCACACAGCAATACACATTACGAATATATAACAAAAAGATTTTTTTTACATGCTACATAAGATTATGACACAACAAATGTTTAATGAAATGAACAAATTCGTTATGTTATTGGCGAATCCGCTTGAAAATTAAAATTGTTTGTTGTACATGTTCCTGCTGGATTTACAAATCAATCTCCCCCGTTTTTCTACTTTAACCACATATTCAGTATAAATAATAATTATGTATTCCCTTTGCAGAAGTAATTAGAGTTGACGTGTAATAACATACCGAGGAGGTACACGATTAAGCAAATGGCTGGCCTCATCCATGCAGGAATGATTTTGGTGAGATTGCGTTGAGGGAGTGGGTGAGGACATGGCTGCTGCCTGGCTCACCCACCATCCCACTGGACTCTCGGACCTAATAGTGCATTTGTTAGTCATTTCTAATTAGTAACGTACGTTATAGATAGCAATTGATCACTCAGTATCGTTAAATTTGAAATATATATAATTTTATTATAATAAAATTTCTTAATTTCTGAAAAAAAAAAACTTCAAGTCAGGAAGAACTATTTTTATAAAAGATCCAATGATACTTTTATGTGTAGATCAAATTGTTAGCACAATCAGAAGCATTAATATAGGTGAACCGTATTGTTAGCATTTTATAGGTATGAAGCTGTTAACTGCCAAATGTCAACGATAAAAAATTTTCCGAACAACAGAAAATAGCATTAAAATTGTTTCCTCCAGGAACGTTCTTCTTACTAGAACATCGAGTGGATTTTTATTTTTGAGAAAACTGATCTTCATTGACATGGTTAATTAAGTATTAGTCACGAGTACATGCGAAGAACAAGAAAAGCTGCAGAAATACAAGAGAACATGTTATGAGACATTTATCAGCGTTTGTTTGACTATTGTTATTTTCTATAATATACATGCGAACTCAACACTTCCTCAATCAATTTATCAAAAAACAGCTGACAATAAGTTGCAGCATGTTTTGTCTATTTATTCTACCACCAATATTTCCGTTCAACTTGCAAAATAATTATTTCTTGCCAAATTCAATTCTTGGTATTTCAGTCTCTTTGGATAATTTTACCTTGCTCTTTCACTAAGAAGCGATATATGACAGTTCCATCCGCTCTCTAATCCCATTTTTTCAGAAAACACACGTGATCGCAGCTCATTTTCTTTGCTAAAGTGAACAAATCTTATACATGCTCTCTCCAATTGCTCAATTAGTTGAACCTTAGAATAAAATTATTTCACATTCATTGTTAATCATTCTACTGCTATAAAAACAACAACGTTGATCTTTCTCACCATATCGGTTTGCGCTTGATATTGCATTGTCACCATTCCTATAAAGACTTGATTACATTGTACATCAAAACAACCGTCAATGTCACTAACATCCTCATCTTTGTTATCATTACACAATAATGAATCTGCAAAATAGAAAAACAAATTTTTAATTTTTTATTCTATGGGAAAATTTTTTCGATGCGGAATTAAAATACGACCTGTTGAATGGAATTGCCCTAAGAGTCCTTTTACTTTTGGATCAAGAACATTTCTGAAATCCCACGGCAGTGGAGTTGGACTTCTATGGGGTGTATATAAATGCTTGCTATCAGCTGGCAACTCTAAGTAAATTTCTGACATCTTGTTACTAACATTACGTGTCAACGGTCTATATGCAAATGCTGTACAATACGATGTCAAACTTGTTCTTTGATAAAAATCTTGTACTTTTTTCCTACAGAAAATTATAATTATTCTTAATAAGGAAAAATAAAAGAAAATTGAATACATACTGTTAAAAAATGTTCAATACACGCACCTATCGGATGCCGTTAAAGGACAGAGATCGTGCCCGTCCCAAAATTCTATGCAGGAATCTAAAATAATATCAGCCGTTCCTTGAGTTAACAATTGTAAACCGCCACCTGTACGCTCTCTTACTACGACCGTAACCATGTGTGGGAAAGGAAACTTCAACTTTGTTGCAATGCTCAATGATCGTGCGAATTTAATGTCCCGACGAACCATTTCAGGCTGCTGTTGAAAAATGAAATTTTATTCTTCACCAATTTTCACTATGACATTACGTGCTGGTATATTTGAAGATTAGTTTCTTACCACATGTCTAAAAGTAGATAACTGCTGTTCCAACTGAAATATATCTTGGGCCTGATCTTGAAAACCAATTTGTTTTGCCAACTCGCATAAACACCTATTAATTTAGATACAATTAGATAAATTGGAAATATTTTGAAAATAACGTTGACTTTTCTATACGAAATTTCTACTAACCGCCTATTTATTACAGGAACAAGATTTTCGTTATACATTGCCTCGCAAGTTACATGGCAACAAAATTGCATGTAATGATCCTGTGTTTTCATATTACATGTATTGAGGAGGATAGCCAAACCAAGAGGTTTCAGTGAATTTAAATGCTGTTGCCAGGAATGATCATCAAATTGTAAACGAAAAGGCAATGCATGATCATGAGTAAGATCTAGAACTTCAGCTGTTGAATGAGAAATATCTGAAAATAATATAAAAACCCATCAGTAATTTGAATTTCAGTTTTTTAAAATTTGATATACTATAAGTTATACCATTAGTTTGTTGCGCATAGGATGTTTTTGTTGAATCTTTTTGTGTTTCAGTACAAGATGTTGGATCGACAGATTTATCTAGACTTATGTTGCTGAAACGATCATAATTTTTTGTGAACATTCATACTAATTATCGTACAGTTGTTAAATTTTTTAAGTAAATACCTTGAAGTAGGTGAAACTGCATTGGAATTTCGTAAAAAAAAGACTTTTTCCGCGGTTGGATTAGGCCACGACAAAATTCCCTTTTTGTCGACACAACACAATGCCTTTTGTTGAAAGATATTAGAAATTTAATTGATAATAAATAATAAAATCATCAAATAAGTTTTAAATAAATATACATACTGTTACAGAGCCCAAAACGTGCAGGATATTAGCTGACCTTGACATCATATATTCCTTGCCATAAAGAATATCAAAAAAATAACTTTTGAGTTCCAGCCAATTATATACAACATCATTATGAGATGGGCCAGAAATATCAGCATCTTCAAATGGATCTACAAACTAAAATCAAAATTCGGAACATACAATATACCGCATTACGCTTCCATTAATTTTACAAAACACTAAAATTTACCTGTAATTTTTTTGAAGATTGATATAATCTGAACAGTGCCTTAAAACGAGCCATTCCGAAACAGTTGAAAAAAATCCAGCAAGCTGGAAAAATTAATGGCAGCAGTGGAAGAGTTACAGCAATAGGATGGTGTAAAAACATTTCAGTCCATTGACCAACACCAAAATGTTCAGACAAGTATAAATAACGTAACAGATTGACCAATAAAATGATTATTAAAAGAATTGGATAGAGCATTTGCTCAATGCAGCAAATCATAATTAAATGACGTTTACGATTGTGATATGTAACTGGTCTGTCAAGAGCTTGATCAATTGCCATTCTGAGATTTGTTAAATATGGTGTTTCCTGCATTTTATAAATTTTGTTTTTCAGTGGAATTCTGGCTTGTGGTGTTGAAAAGATCTCATTTGCACTGTGAACTTGTGGGCTATAAATTTCTCCAGCATGCAATGTTGGCGCACTAGCATCCTAAAAATATAAATCAAAATTTGTAGCCTATTATTCTGAAAATGAGATTTAAAATTTCACAGTACATTAAAAAAATTACTATAATACATACGTTATGAGGGATACAGTATCCAGGAGCATGCTGTCCTGGTTTGATTACTATCATATCACCAGCAACTAATAATGCCCATGGTAAGTTAATTAAGTAACCATCTCGATATGTCCATTGTAAAGTTAAACAAGGAGAAAATGGACTACAAAGATGGGGATAATTCTCAGGATCCCATTGACACTGCTCTTGAGCAACTAAAAAAATGAACTTACTGTAATTTGTATTTTAATAAAATATTATAATATAATACCTTTGAGTTTGTTGATTAAAAGTTTTATTCTATTTGGTATTTCATTGTGACGTAATTTATTATCATATAAAACTAAAATGAAATTAAATACTACGAAACAGCATACAATCAGTCCTTCATATGGCAGTGAGGATTGCCTAAAATAATGATTGTCAATAATTGATAAACATTTGGTAACTAATACAATGATTTTTTTTTATTTTATATAAAACATGTACCACATTTCATCAATGGAATAAAATGCAGAAATTAGCATAACAGCATTCATTAATAGAGCTAGCACTGATGTCCAACATAAAGTTGTATATTGACTACGATGATGTAATGCATCTTTAAGCCACGCTTTGTATTTTCTAATAAAAGTAAATTGTCATTAGAATTGTGAGAATGAAAATAAAATATATATTATATAAACATGTAAAGTACTTGGTATTTCTGCAATGTTCTTCATATTCTTTTAACGTTTGTTGAATTTCTTGATGTAATGTTTCTAATGCTGCAGTTGTAGTCAATCCGATATCTTTTCTCAGTTTAGGATCATCATTGTCATTGTTAGGTACATATTTCTCATCATGATTAGTTTCCATTTTCTGTGTGAAAAGAAGCGGTGTGAAAACAAATAGGTAATTATTCTAAAATAAGTAAAATTCAAACTGAAAACTTTCAATGTCATAAACATACTTACTTCGTAGGAACAAAAACAGACTCATCAAAATTCACAAAATTATTTTGTTTCAGCATAAAGGTTTTCAAACATCACGAGTAATCTTACATTGTTATTAAAACAAATTTAAGAATGTTAATGTATAATTTTCTTGAATAAAATTTCAGAGATAAGATTCGTTAATTATTTTACAAAAAATCGTTAAATTGTTATGGCAATTGACACCTTTGTATCATTTCAAAATACATACTATGAGATACATATATTAATCTCGAAAGGTAAAACGTTGAACGAGAGGTTAAAATTATATTAGGATTAATATGGGATATAAAATTAGTTTGTGGTATTTGTACCATTATTTTTGGTTATTCCACACTGAAACTAGACATTTATGATTATTTGTGCATTTAGTCAACTTTTACGTGTAAAAAACGACGAAAAAGCCTCCTAATGTAGTTCCTAAAGCACAAATCCAAGCTCCACTCATAATTGATAGCTTTTAATAATTCCGTTTGTGATGTGTAAGTCTTACTACCTAATTACAAATCAATCATTTTAAATCGAGATCGTGCAAAGAATTTAACAGTTTCGTACAGCGCTGATAGTCATGATTTGAAATAAAATTTTGATGTTTTAAAAAAGATTCTTAACTATATCAACGAATTTTAGGTGATTTTATGGTTCGTGTTCATTGGAGTATCTGAAGAATACCAATTACATATACGCATGTTATAAGAAGTTTAAGAGTTTAATCTTCGAATGGGATAAATTGATTCATCCTTTTCAGATGTGTTTGAAAATTGAATTTTGATTTGTTTAAAATATATTTGCATTATTGCGTAACGTTATGTCATTAACAAGTTAGACTGTACTAGACACACAATAACGTTTTACCGCCACTGTGAAAATTCTAGCAAATATCACTGAAACCAACTGTGGCTTGTTATTTAGCGAGTTTCATAATTTTCCTGGGTTATATTAGGTTATATGTATTTATCGTTTTCATGGTCGCACAGTTCGTAGTACGTTATCAGAATATATAAGAATCGTATGTACATTGTATACAACGCATGATATTTTTAAAATTGGGAATGTAATTGAGTGATCTTATTTTTATATTTAGATGAACATGAAATTAACTATTAGTCATTAATATTAGAATGAAACGACATGATTTCAGATAAGAAGGTTCTGTGATAACCGGCATTTTTAAGGTACAACGCGTACAACGCAATAAATAACATACCAAAAATGTCATCGCAAAATGACGTTGAGAAATTAACAAATGTTCTGGATTTATTCTTATTACCAAATTATAATATTGCTTCTACAACTTATCTTGATGTTCTGTTAAGTCATATATCAGGGAGTAACGAAGAAAGTAAGTTCAATTCTCATGTTTATCCGAAATTTAAAAACTTGTGTGGTTATTATATAAATTTTCAGGCAAATTTCAAGATGAGAAATATTTTGACATATATCACAAATGGATATTAAAAGCTTTGGACATATGGTCTCGGGGTACAAAACCATCAGTACCTATTATAACATTTACATTGAAACTCATAGGAACTGTAGCACACAATGAAATAAGATTTTTAGACTGGGCTAGTCAGAATATATACGATAGACTATGTGGTACACTCGGTTTACGTGAAGATGGCTTATCAGTCTCAGCAAAAGTAGCATATATTTTCATGCTATCTAAATTCATTAGTCACCGAAGTGGTCGACGCTGGATTATTGAATCTGGTGAAACAACTATCAAATTTATACGTCCAGGAAGATTTTTTTTATTTTTATTAAATTCTATAACATTTCACAGGCGTATGGAGAGATATTGTAAAGTATGCTCATCAAAATCATACACTATATGTTACACGAGAGAGTCATCAATTTTTGTGGAAATTATTGTCTGACGAGCAACAAAATACAAATACTATTCAAGAAATAATTCTAGCGATTGCAGAACCACTTATATCAAATACTTTTGATGCTCAATCTCATCAATCGCTTGAAGAATGTTATATGGATCAAAATAGATTATTATGCAGTACTTTAGACTTAATAACTAGTATTATAGAGAACACTCTCTTCATCAGTTTGGATAATACTATCCCTGATAAGTTTGAAGAACTCGTTAATTTGGAAATGCGAGTAAAAGCTTTATTCGAAGCATGTATAAGTACAAAATTTTTGCAACATGTACACAAACTCCTGTTGCTGATATTGTTCCTGAAATTGAAAAGTGGAATAAATGAACCTAATGAATTAATCAATGTTGATGTTTGGCAGAAATTTCGTTTTGGATTGTGTTATATTTTCATGATGCTATTATCTAAAAAATATATCATAGAATTAGTAAAAACAAATAAATATTCCTTAGTATATTGGAAAAAACTGCGTTTACTAAGTGAATTCAAATTACCAGAGCCACACAAGTTTGAACATCAAGCTATAGCTTTAATGGTGAATTATTATATATTCATAATGCTTTCATATTATTTGATACAAAGAGATTTACTTATTCTTTTGTTTTCAGGTTATACCCCTCTTTGTGTGTATTAAAAAGGATTATATAAATCATGATTTATTTGATATGTTCATCAATAAACTTTTTGATGTTACTTGTACAACGGTACAGAGGTTAGCATATAATACAAGAGATGTAATTTATAAAAGTGATCTCCCTTTAGAAAATATATGTAAAGTATCTATAGATTTACTTCTCGAAATGGCAGACATAATGGATAGGGTATGTTTTACAAAATTGAGAGTTAATATTAATTTACTTTCATAGAAATATTATTTTCCTTTTTTTTCCAGGATGTGGCCGTTATAACATTTCAAACATTGTGTCATGTTTTGAAGAATTATCTTCCAAATTCAAAAGAAAGCATTTGCGCAACTACACAAGATAATCAAAATAATCCAGAACCTAAGAGGAAACAAATGTATAAATCAATATTAGAAGGAGATCCAATTATAAACAACCCAATTTTATTATCGTCTATTCTCAATGGTTTAGCAGTAATGACAGAGAAGTTTAAACTAAAATGGCAAGAATGCGTTGAAACAATATGTGTTCTTTCCTTAGCTCAAGAAATTCTAAATCATACTGGTATTTTACCAATGGTAAGTTTAATAAGATTGATTTTATAAACTTGTATTTCACATTGAATAAATAACAAGAACTTTTAATATTTGTAGATTTGTGTAAAGGCACTAAAAGTATGCAAACTAGCAATTCATAATTTCATGCCCCCAAATTTGGCATTGCTCATAGATTCTGATAGTCATATGAACGAGCTTGGTCCAACTTTATTTAAGAGATTACATGATCCAAACTGGGAAGTGAAGGATAGCGCTTTAGAAGTATTGAATACTATAGCTGTTATTTCGGAAGATAGTAATATATTATAATAATCGAAATTTCTTTTTAAATCATAATATATATTCTGATTCTTTTCATAATTATTTTCAGAATATCCAGCATTTCAGGATTTTTTACTAGTAAACAATTTTTTACCACTTTCATTAGAGATAGCAATTAACGATGGAGAGAGTTATGTTAGATCATCTGCCCTCACATTTTTATCAAGCACTATCCGTATAAACAAATTATGGAATGAAAAATTACGTTTCCTTGATTTACTTGTGTGTCATCAAACTGATAAAATTTTCATAAAACTTAAATTTTTCATACCGCAATGTGATAATTTTTATTTTTTTCACAGGAAAAAGCAATAAAATTACTTGAAAATGAAAGCGAAGGCATAGTTCGTAGGGAAGCTGTAATTCTTGTTACCGAATTATACGTACACCGGATGTGGTCGTAAGTATTTTGAATTCGTGCTATTTTACTGATTTTAAAATGCAATATAAAACATACGTTTCCATTATAAGGAAACATATGATCGAAGTAATATCAAGGTCAATGGCGGCAGCTGCTGTATTTGATTTACATTGGGAAGTTAAAATTAATGCAATTCATTTCTGGAAACATTTTATCAAGTCACATCTATCTGATCAAGGAATGCTCGATGGTTCATTTCCTAATGTAACATTTTCTAAGGAACATAGAAAAATAGTAGCATTAGATGAACCAGAAATTAAACGTAGGCTCAACAAAGCTTTAGACGAATTAGCTCAGCGAGGCTGCCTTGGTGTAAGTATTGAATTATGTGAAAATGAAAAGAAAAAAATATCAAATGTATAACACACTTAAACTCAATTGTAGGTACTTCTAGTTGCGCTAAAAGATGATAGTGATTTTGAAGTGTGCAAGGCATCTGCAAATATCATAAATAAGTTGAAAACATTTTTATTGAAATATAAGCTCGATGAACCAATGTTGGAATCACCATTACCAAAAGATAGCGCTATATTGGACAGTTCTTACATTAAACCAACTGTAAATGTCTCTGAATCAAAAAATGAAACAATATCTAATAATGCCAGTAATGTAATAGAAGAAATTTTAGACGCAAATGATACAAATCTTTTAGCATCCATTTATAGCAATTCAATGAAAATGGATTGTGAATCACCTAAGAAGGAAGAAAAAACTTATCAATATATTTCTTGCGTTACTAGAGAAGAGTTTCTTAGGGTTATCTTCAATTCTGATCTGAGTGCCTATATCGAAGAAAAAAATAAATGGTTGAAGTCATATACAAACAGTTTTGATTCAATACTGGACGATATAGTTACAATGCACGAACAAAAGGATGTAAACTTGATGGATTGTTATTAAAAATTTTTGAATAAAATAGTTTATTTCGTATATGTATATTGGAATCAAATATGTGTATAAAAAATTTGTACTGTTTATGATATATTTTTATACTTAAAATTTTATTTTGATATTATCATTATTCTTCAAGTAAAGAGAAAAATCTTCAACACGAAAATAATCAATAAGATATTAATTGTAATAGTTAAATAATTGGAAGAAAAATAAATATAAAAATTAACTTATTTATATACGCGCATGCGCATGTTATATAACTGGATTCGAATGTTTTTGTGATTTGGCGCGGAGTTTCGGTCTCGTCAGGAATCTCATACGGTCGTACAGTCTGCGCTCTGCTGCCGTACTATGCGACTGTTAATACCTTTTCGGTACCAATGTGATAAAGTCGTGAATTCACTTGAAGATCGATAACTGCGTGTTTATTAAAATTGAAAAAAAAACCTTATAAGAAGAATTATACGCGCTCGTATTAGATCGATATATACTTTTATTTGCTGTTTGTAGAATGTCATTTTATTTTCGAAATAAACCAAGTTTGAGTAGCAGACTACGAGGAAAATCTCGCGATGAACTTTTAGATGAAATCAGACAACGATTTGACGAAGAAGATAAATATTTCTTTGAACCCACTGGCAGTTTTAACAGAGATTCATTTGACCGGCATGGAAGATCATCAAGAGTAAGTGGAAAATGTTTTCTTTTTTCTTGTATAACAAATTATTAACGTATTTTTTAAATTATGTAATTTATGAGAAAACATTTGAGTGAACATTACAAGACGAATAAATTTGTTTGTTATACTACTACACTTATTAGAGAATATCAATTTGAAGCATTGTTTATAAGGTTATGTAGATTGATACACGCACGCATTTAATAATAAAATAGAAAAGATGCAGTAAATTTAAGAACGTTGTCTCGTAACAGTTGATATTTAGAAAAATTCATCGAACATTATAATACGAAGTTTCCAAAGAGAACTTTTATAAATGTCTTATTGTTAAATCTTGCGTCGAATCACGTTATTTTTAGAACGTCCCAATTTAAAGTCGTTTTCTCCGTATGTATCCACTTTTCTTCGCTCGACACTTGCAATTAATTATTTTTTTCAGCTTTGGTATACCAACATTATTTTTAAATTTATATTAAACTGTAGCAAAATTTCAATTACAAGATACGTTTATTTTCGCTAACACTGTTCATAGTGAAAATTAACGTGTTGGAAATATTAGAATCGGAATCAAGAGTTTTTGGCAACGGTCGAGTTTTACAATACTCCATGTGCGAAAACGTTAATTGAGATTGATTATCATAAGTATTTGGTGATTTTAGCTCTATTCGCATTGATTTGTATTGTTTCGTTTTATATTTAAAAGCAGCTTGACGGAAAATCTGAGGCAATCTTTAATTTTCATTTTTTATAACAGCGTACGTACATTGTTTCGACTAACGATTAAAAATAACAATGTTCACATTCATAGTGCAATGAGAATTAATTCTGTTTGAAATTTGCTTTTAAATGTACGCAACAAACTTGTTGGATTTGTGCCGGTTGGCGACCAACGGTAAAAATAAAATCTAAACAACGTTGACGGAGATATGAGCTTGGTTTTGTAGGTTCCTAAAGTGAAGTATAAACTTGACGGCGCTCCTTTCTTTCTCGACTACTGCATTTTTCCTATGACCTATCGTACATTCTGCAGCGCATACGATGGATGAGTCACAATCGTTCGAGGAGCGATCAATATAGCTGCATTAAGCAAAGCTCTGGGCCCTTTTATGATGCTCACGAATAATTAGTTCAGTGATTGGCAAATTTTAATTATGTAATTTCATTATTCGTCGTGATATTTTCTATCGTAGCTATTAATAGATATAATTTTCACAATAAACAATAATACATAGATATTTTCATGCGTTATCTGTATTATTCCTGTATATCTGTAATTTCGATTTGACGAATCCAAATTTCTGAGTAATAGTTATGCTTTTTTAACCCTACGTATGGATTATTGATCTTCCAAAAAGATTTCCGAGAGTTTTCGAGCTGCAATGATGAAGCGAGAACATTCTAAACAGAATCTTATCGTCGATCTCTCAAAATAGCTGTCATATGGGGAGTGCCTCTTTTCCAGAATAAATAATTGTAATCTTCTATGACATTAGAACGCGAAATATCGGATCGATATTTTACGTCAACTTGAAAAAAAAATGTTGATTTCGCTATCGCTACTGTCTTTGCCTACTAATTGAAAGGCCGCTATCGTTGAAGATCCGGAGAAGCTCCGTTCGAAGCGGCTACCTCCTTCGGCTTCATACGCTCCTAAGAAACCTATCGATCGTTATAGATCATCGATTTTCAGTATCGATCATCCGGTGAGTTGACTGACGACTTGCCATCAAGAATCGATACAATTCGATATTATTCGGGATCGAACGTTTGAATAGTCGACAAGAAATAATGGTCCTCATTCAACGTATATTGTCGTAATTAATTGGTAACGATGTGTAAATAAACGTATTGGAAAACTATATTGTATAATAACAATAACTTTTTGCATACTATTTAATTTATTAATATTGATGTTGAAAATTTTCTTTCATATAAATAAATTAGAAAATGTAAATTGATTTTGTTACAACGTCAGAATATAAGATTTACCAATTTTTTTAATTGAAAGAGTTATATTAAATATTTATTATCAAAACAGAAAAATTTATTAAAAAAATTTTCGAAAATTCTTCAAAGTAGCTTTGTAAATAAATAGTCGAATATATATATATCACATTTTCAGATTCTATTTTTGAACGCATTTATATAAATCTTTATGATACATTTTCACTGTAAATTAATAGTGTATTGAAATTTCTACTGTACCTGTGTACTTAGAAATAGGTGAGAATAAGATGTGACATAAGGCATAAATGATATTATCGATGACAATGTCTACACATATATAGATATTAAAAAAGCAAGGTGGGGCATAAGTTTACACATAAGAAGTAATTGCAATTGGATTGCCACATGTTCTTCGACTATCGAATGTTCCAGTGTTCTCTAGATTCACTTGTACTTTCATTCGTACGTGTTCGTAACTCTTCGTGTGCTTTCGTGCCCGGTAAAACGTAGTCACGTGGTATACGTCAGACCTACACAAATATATTTAGGTTGGTGAATCGTAATACATGTCAGTCTTGCCACTTATTCCGAGAGACGTACAAGAGCTAGTTGCGAAGTGTGAGTGCAATTTGTTTCTCGAGAGACAATTGTTGCAATAAATTAATACAAAAACAACTGTCAATCTGTTTGACAAGCAACATTAATTCGACGCGTCTATACGATAATTGGACAATAAATAATACGAAGAGAACAAGGGTATAGGGTAGATATGTAAATTCGCGTATTCACCTACCTGAGACAATTTTTATCGCAAATTTCGGTAATACAACAAAGTTGATTTAATAACAGTGTGTGTTGCATCTGGCTTTACGCTCGCATTAGTATAACACAGAAATACCCAGGCCTTTATATTTAGTGGAGCTTGGTCGTTTCCCCGCGTATCCTGACCTTCGAGTGAGAAACCCTAACTGTGACAAATAGTAACATAACCTCATACACGCATAACGAAAACGGATTAACGAGAAAGAAATCTCCCTTCGTTGAGAACTGTTAATAAAAAACCACGTTTTCGAAAGTGGGTACGGGCGATCGAGTCCAGAAAATGGACTCGCCTGTGATCGTCGACAACGCATCCAAATTCGGACGAGGAATCGATCTGGCCAAAGAGTTTGCTGTAAGTCTTCTCTCTACTATCTTTTTTGTTTGATAATTTTTGCGTATTTTTAACGAGTTGTAAGTTCGACAACGTTCTGGAAAGAGCCAGCAGCACGTAGTTGTTCAATCGAGACTCTCGATGATAAATTATCGATTGAGCCCCTTAAACTCACATTTCTCTATTCGTACGTGGCCAATAACGTTTCGAGGGTTATTTTTGAAGATTGCAATTATAATCAATTCAATGGACATGCTAATATCAAACAGAATGAAGAATTGTATTTCTCTCGAAAACGAATTATGCCACAGTTATTCGCGCTTTTATTCTTGTTTTCGACCATCACTCGCATTCTGCGAGATCGCGCGTAAAGGTTTAGAAATAGCTTTTGCGTGGAGTTGTGACGTATTTTCCGTGGATCCGGAATTGGAATTTCAATATGATTTATAAAACTTGTTTGCAATATTATTTGCATCATACGGGAGATTTTCTAAGCTTCGGCTGAAAAATATGTATTCCTTATTTGTGGCCAACAATACAAAAAATTAACGCTAACGTTTATTATGCCTATTAATCCTGCGATTCGACACGTTTTCGTTTTCTACGTTCTACATTCATCGCGCAGCCATATTGGGAACCCGGTCGTTACTACATTTCCTCAAGGTTTCTGTTTGAGACATTGAACGAAGTAACTGTCTCCTATGTGAGAAAAACGGATTATTCATTCAGCACAATTCTAATAATTCGCATAAGCTCTGTAGCATCTCTAAAAGTTTTACACTTGTCAAAATCGTATATAGAAATTCACAGTCAATGGTCTATTTACATGATTAGTTGCGATTAATTTCTATTCGTAATAATACGTTACCAATTGGTTTAATTTTGAAAAGTGAGAATTCCGGAAAATCTTGGTGTTGGGTAGTATCGTGAGTTTCATCATATGTAAGAGTTTATTGCGTTACTATGTTAAAAGTTGGAACGTATGTATGCGACATACTGAAAAATCATCCCAACGGTACCGAGCCGATACCACTACATTTGTTTTTGATATTGTACGAAAAAAAGTGACATAATTATTCAGTTATTCATTTACGTTTAACGCGTCATCGCGATATCTTTTAACTCGGCTATATAAGGTAATGAATAGCGGATACACACGCCAGATCGATATAAAAACATTGGTTCTTCCTAGAATTATTTGAAATATTACCAGTCTTTGACTTCTCTCTTCCTTTTCGCACTGATTTTAATGTTCCGAGGTGAACTGTGAATTTTTAACAGAGAGTAATATCTTTTCATGTGTGATTTAACTTGCTGTTTGTTTTCTTTTTTTCGTGAATTAATGACAGATTCAAAACGTACGGTACAGGTACGTCCTACGAAGGTATACCAACGATAATAAAATTGAATATGTAAACCGTGCGTATATTAGTTCGTATTGTAATCTCATACGAATCGTACCTTTTCACGGAAGATGTCTCAAATATAGGTTATCCAAAGTTTCGCGTTATAATGTTACACCAACGCAAAGTTTTACTCAGATTCGGTGTTTACAGCAGTGGCCGCAAGCCTGTATATTCCGGCGAGATGAATGCGATGCGCTCCGTTTGAAAATGCACTAGCAATATCTAATTTAAATCGGAAAATTTAGTTGAGTAATCGTGGCTCAATTCGAATTGGTACACTGCGATAGTGCTTTCGAAAGTACTCGATTGTCCGAAAGGGCATTCTCAATCGATTACGTTTTCATTGATAAACGTTTAGAGCTCTTCATCTCTAATTAAAGCATACCCATGAAAATTTGATTAGCGCGCAATAGAACTCCATCGGTACGTAACAATAGTTAACAAATACGTTGGCGGAATAATCAGAAAATGAAGTTCAATTGAAACGATATCAGTCAATTGATGGGTCAACATGTGAATTACCTAATATTACATCTCATCCTCACCTTATCGTTACGGTAAACTAGCGCTGCGCTTTGAAATTAAAATCTTCGCCCATTCTTTTATCCTTTTCGTTTTTCTCAAATGTTCATATACTTTTTCTACACTTTGAATTTATGAGAAGATTAACCTATAAGTTAAAAAAAAAAAAATGAACTGAAATTCAGCAATATAACTTCTTTTTTTGTTGTATTTCAGGGTTTTCCATTTGACGACGACGGTTTTGGTAGCCGACGTAACGACATAAGGTCGCATCTCGACGATTTAGCTGCGAGACATCCAGAATTTGCCGATCGCTTATTCGGTTCCGCTTGGGGTGACGCACCGTTTCACGGCAGCTTGAGAAATCGACGACGAGGATCCGGTGCCAGTCGTCAACAATTTGACCCGGACGAGGACACGAGAAGTCAGGCGAGTGGCAGTAGCGCGGCCAGCGGCGGCAGTGGCATCAGTTCTAACAGCGAGAACGATTCTCAACGTCGGATTAGCGAACGAGATTCGAGACAAGGTCCGATACCACATCACGGATTGAGAAACACCGTAGATATTGGTCAACATCAACACAATATGGAGAATCCCGATAGGAACAATAGAAATCAGAGGTCGATGAGCGCGCCACCCGAAAACAGACAGCAGTGGACCGGTCAAGAACCGAATCAGCAATCTCACGGACAAAGATTTGTCTCTAGGGTTGATATAACACCACAGCACAATTCACAAACAGAGCAACAGCAGCAATCACAGCCCCAACAACAACAACAGCAACAACCTTCACAGCCTAGTAATGTCAGGCATATTCCGATCTTCGTTGAGGGGCGCGACGAGCCGGTCATCCGAAGAGGTCCTCATGAAGAACCTCATCATCAGAGACAACCATCACCGCACGATTTCCATACACCACAGGATTCGATATTCAACCAGTATTTTGGCGGACGACAGCGGCAGTGGCCACCGCATTTTGACGAACCGTTTTATCAACATTCTGAGTTTGAACCTCCTATTAATCGGCGGTCGCACGCTCAAAATTACCAGCAATCTCGACCAAATGCCGAAAGACAGCGACAGGATCATTTTTATCGGCCACATCAATCACAGCAGCAACATCCATATTATACGCAGCAACAATATCATCCACAGCAGACGCATCATCAACAACATAATCCCCAGGAATCTCATCGTCAGCAACCGCCGCCTCAACAACAGCAGTATCAACAAACGCAAGAACACGAACAACACGAGGAACAAACACCTCCGAAACCAAAGCAAGTTCAGCCTAAAGATCCTTTAGAGAAAGTGGCTTTAGTGCAAGAAGAAGTCGATTCGTTAGCCGAACAAGTCAAGGCCTTCAGTGGTACCTCTAGGAAAGATAAACAGTATATTTATTTAGATGAAATGCTTACTCGAGAATTAATCAAATTAGACGATATCGAAACAGAAGGCAAAGATAACGTTCGCCAAGCTCGAAAAAATGCTATAAAATGTATTCAAGAGACGATCAGTTTGTTAGAATCGAAAGTACCTCTGGAGAAGAAAGAAGAATCGGAACAAGCTTTGGAGGATGTAAGTCAAGATCTTGTAAAGGAAGGTGGTGCGCAAAATAATTCAGCCGAGGCCAAGGATGTGAATGAAAAAATTAATCAGTCGACTGAAGAAAATGCAGCTATCGCGATGTCACTGAATTCTTTGGATTCATCGCAAGAAAAGTCAACAGAATCTGTGCACATGCCTACATCGACACAGAACGTTGAAAAAAATGCATCCATAGATGCGAAGCAAAGTCGACAAACATCAGAAACTGTGCCGAGTCAAATAATTGAAGATATAACGAACGTAGACAACGGTACAAATATAACCACTCAAACGACTGAACAAATCTCCAATCCAGTAACGGAAACGACTCAACCCAGTAATGAACAGGAAATAAATGCCGAGATTCCGGCCGACGATAATCAACCTGCTGTAGTCGGAGAAACCCCAGTTGAACAAAAAACTACCACAGACATTGAGACTGTTTCGCCTAAAAAATCGCCAAAGAAGACGAAAAAGAAAGATCCTGTTGCGCCGATTTCCGAACAAGCAATTCCACTTCCACCTCCGCAAAACATCGAATCCACAGATAAACAATGAATAAAATTTTGTAACATATTTTATACGTATTCTTGTTGCGCAAATTTATCACTCAAGTGTTGTTACGTAATATATTTATAGTCAAAAGAAATGGCAACGTTGACGTGAGCTAAAGAAAAATTAAATCATAAATTTATTTATTTGTTTTCGATATTTTCACTTGAACAATAGTTGTTTTTTTTTTTCTTGAAGATTGTGTGTAATTTTAATTTAGAATTTTCACGTTCGTTATTTCCGTAATTTAGCTTGGTTCGTTTGGGATGTTACGAATACAGTACCAGCAAAATCAAAATTTTACATTCTTTAATTTGCGTGATTTATTTTTCGCCGCACGAAATTATAGATCATAAATTAATGCTTCCAATCCTCTCTCTACATGAAATTCAATTAAAAGTGCTGGGTACTTTGAAACTGAATATCTCAGCTTTTTGATTTCTCTTCGAAAAGCAGTGTAGATAGAAATCTTATTTCATTGTAAAAATACGTATTTATCGACCATAATATTTATTAAATTTTTTGTTAAGTTAAAGAGAATTATAACGATGAAAAATTTCTTTTATCTGAATTGATTGAATTTGCGTTCAAATTTGTAAGCAACGTGTAAATATATAAAGTTTGTAAGTGTTTGTTAAGCTCAATGCAATGGCAACTCCTTTAGATTGGACGCGTCTATTAAATAAACTTCATTCTTATGACAATTTGAAAATTCTACAAATGATTCATCCATAAGGTTCATATGAAAATATTAATGTGCAAGGGAATAAAGAGACATCTGACTCTTTATTGCAGACATTAATATTTTTCTTAATTTAATTGTTTCTCATTCATAGTGTATGAATTTGTTTTGTAATATATTATGGATTATAGTCTCTTTGAATTTCTTTTTTTACATCGTATAATTTTGAATTTTTTTATAATTACAGCGTCAAGCTTGTATATATGAATGATTTTTATAAATTTTATGAGCTCTGAAGCAAATGAGCGATTTTTAGAGAGAATTTGACAATTGTGCTTATTGATAAGACTTTAATTTTACGAAACTAGGATTATGCAAATGCAAGTCATTTAAAAAAAAGATAGTCGAATCTTCAGCGAAATATGTAGAATGTAATCTAATTGACATTTTCATAATTGGATACTTAGTTCTGCATAATTTTAAAACTTTCGTTTAAATACAAGCAGTGTAGTTTTACTTAACTCAGGAACTGAAAATTCAGAAAAAATTATGTATCATTTAATTAAATGAAATTTTACCCAACGATCGTTCATGAGAGTAATAGCGCCAAAAAGTTTTGGAATTTAATAATGTTACCGCAAGAAAACGAATCGATAAATACATAGCAATGCATGTAAAAATTCACGAAAATGCAACATTTCATGTTTAAATAAAATATGTTTAGAAAATTCTCTTTGTTTAATATTTTTTAATTGTAAAATTTAGTGCATTTCCATGTATGACATACATAAAATTGCTAATTACTGCTACTTAAAATTGAGTAATAAAAAGCAAAGCACCATTTATTCAATTTTATATACAAATTTCTCAAGAGCTGTAATTAATAGTGGTGAAACATGTGTGTTACATATAAACTAACTGCATATTACAATACTGCGATAAACGGCCCCTAAATTCAACTTGATCTCTTCTTAACAGGTTTCTTCTCATGTTTTTCCATTTCAAAATCATCATGATTCGCTTGAAAACACGATGGACAGTATAAATCACCATAACAGCCAGTACATCTCACCAAGTTGCTAGTTTCATCGCACATCACACAAGATACATCATCGTCATCTTCTGAGTGATGTGCAGCAGCTTGCTACTCATAAAATATTGTAATTTAATCTATATATTGTATATCTTGAATATATATTTTTTTAATACCTCTATTTCCATTTCTTCTGATTCATCTTCATTCCCATACTTTTTCTCTATTGCTGCTTCTGCTAAAGCCTTCTCAATCAACTTTTTTGTAATTGTTTTCTCATCATCCAATTCGTCAACTTGGTGATCTGTTGTCTATAAAATATATAAATTTACATGTAGTTCAATGAAAATTATATATTATTTCGTTTAAGTACATTTTCCTCCTTCAGTGCTCTCAATCTCGATTCAATATCGTTGCAGAAATCAGGATCCCCTCCAAGTTTTAATTTTTCTAGATATTCTTTGATCAAATCATCGGTTTTCTCTCGATCGCTTCTGGTATCAGTAGCGTGTATCTGAAATGAAAATCGTTAATTATAGTCAATTTTGTTCGCTTAGTTAGAATAAATAACTCCTATACATTTATCATAGCTGTTGCGCTTGTTTCTTGGCCTTTCAGTACATTGAGCCTTTTTCTAATATCTTCTTCGCTTGGGACAATATTCTCTTCTTTTAGTTTTCTTAATCTATCTACAATCTCATGATCTACTGGTTCTAATCCTTTTTTGAAATTATCCCAATGATTAGAGTATACTACAATTGGGGGTTTTGCTGGATTTTCTAAAGAATCTAGCCTTTGTAATAAAAACCATAATTATCGGTTACAATTTCTGTATTATATGAAAATTGATATCAAAATGTTACACACTTAGATGTAATATCTATTGGCGCCAAAGAGTCATCCATTTTGTCATCCAATGTATTGAACGCTACTTGTTGACTTGGGTTATTCGATGATTTTGATTTATTGTAACATTTTCCACAAACTTTTTTTATTCCAAGATTTGGGATATCGCATTTATATTTGAGACATTTACTACAGTACGAAAAACCGCATTTAGGACATCCATTCTGAAAGCAAAGAAAATTTTCAGTTTATTCATATTCTCATAAAATCTAGTAATATAATTTGTCATGATTCATATGTATCATGTGAGGAATAAAAATATCATGAGAAAGGGGTTAAAAAATACAAAATATTCATTTTTTTATACTTCTTTCGTAAAAAAGCTAAATTTCGTTTGACAAGTGTTGCACGACATTATTACGATTTATACAAATTGTATGTATAGGAAACATATATTTTTTCTCTTAAAATATCCCTCCTTTACTAAAATATTAAAGAAATTCGAGCACGTTTTTATCGATGTTTGACATTGTATTTAAGCGTTTAATAACTTCATTAGCCTTTAAAATGGTTAATAAATACAACAAAACCGAAAGACGTCATTGAGTATAAGAAAACACACGTCACGTCCTTTTATCACTTTCAAATAGCGTATTTTATTTAAGTTTCTGAGAATCAGTAATAGAAATATTTAAGTTTTTCTTCATCTGAAACAGACTCGATATATTTAAAACAGTGATTTATATTTTCATACTTAAATAGAGGGATTATATTCTTGCCAAATCTGCATTTGCTATACTCTTTTTATGGTTTATTACAATAGTTTCTGCACTTACATTTTAAGTACAAAAAACTGATACTGCGTTTCACTTCAACGCATGCGCAAATTCCAGGAAACTATGGCGCACTATTCAATACCAGTAAATAGGTCAATTAAATTAAACAGATGAAATGATACCAGCAGTATTTATTTCCTTTTTAGTAGATATATAAAAATTACAAAATACAATGTACCAGAATAGCCCTTGAATTTTTTTCTGAGAGAGATTTACGGGATTCAATATTATACCAGAATTTTCTTATATTATCAGCGATATATTTTGAAATATTAAAAGTCGACCACAACTTCAATATTTCCAAGTATAAAATTTCCAACGAAAATACACTAATAACATTTATAGCAGAAAATATACAAACTATTTACTATAAAAGAAATCGTTAATTTGTATACGCATACGTATATCGATACTGAGAGTTTTGCAATAAGTTAATCACTTTTTCTTTGGATATATGCATCTTTTTGTACAAATTGTTATGAATGTATTAATTACACGCTATATCTATATATTAAAAGCTATATTCAACGTAAAGTTAATAGGCATCTTGTGTGTGGTTTAATGCAAACATACGATCCTGTGAAGAAATAAAATAGTTTATAATTAAATGGCTCTCAATTTAAAGATGTAAATTTATTAAAAAATTTATTATAATTTCCATGGAGGCTCTAGTCTTTATATATCACGAATATCTTATTTATACATGGTTATCAATAATTGCATATAAATTAGAATAAGAAATTGATCCATTAATGGAGTAAGCTAATATATTTGCTACTTGGCAACTTTTCAAGTAAAATTCTTTTTACTCAAATTCCTACAGTAAAAAAATGTATACCTTAATTGCACAAAAATATTAAAATCCTATAGTATCCAAAAATATACATTACAAAAAAATTCAACTAGCAGAATTTACTTGGGGGAACTTATAAAATTTTATGAAAAATATCTCACAATTTGATATTTACAAAGATATAAAAAAAATGTTTAGACTAGAGCCTTATTTTAAATTTACAGTGAAATATCTACAGAAAAACGTCAAAGAAGATCCTTTAGTAGATCAAACTTATGACAATATCTTATTTTAACAAATACTATTGTAGAACACCAATATTAAGTTTTATCAATGGAGGCATCGCGTATAATATCTTCCTTAGTAATGTTTTGGTTCATCTGATCATTTTCATATTCTACAAAGTCATCAAACAAACTCGGCCATGCTTCCGCATCATCGTAAACGCCAAGATCATCTCCAATACTTTCAGCAAAATTTAAGAACATATTCCAAGTGTCTCTAGGTATACCTCGGATATGATGGCTTTCAAGAAACTTGAGCCATCTAGACAATAATGGAGGTTCACGTATTGTAAAAACTAATTTCCATAAAACAACAGCCATATCAACTGGAAGTATTCTTTGACCAGAACTAACGTCCAAACCGAAACGGAATGTGAATCGATATAAATCTTTAAATAAGTCATTATTGACCACTAACTCTTGTACAATTTCAGGTAATCTTGTCTGTATACCACGTATACTGTCAACTTTCATTTTTTTTAAACCTGTGATGAACTCTTGACGTGTAAATTGGCACATTTGTTCGGCATTCAAGTTCCATGCAAGTACAAGCACTTTAAATTCATCTGGTGATAATTGGAGATCTTCACAAAGCCTTTCTACGCCATCTGCAAGAATTGTGTCTTCGTGTGGATCCTACAATTTCAGTTTTTCATCATGAAAACAAAAGAAAACTTTTAATAACCTTATTCTATATTACTATGCTAACCTTGTACTGCTCAAATAAAATATTCAATTTGCTTTCTGACGGTTCCTTCTGCTGTTTTGAATCTGTAGCTGTATTGATACTTGTGCCTGTGCCAGAGCGGCCAAGTGGAGGTAATCTAGCATAAAATCCTTTAGTTAATCGTAAATTATTCTGTACGCTAGATACAGATCTACAATTCTCGGAACTCAAGTTGTTAAGTACAGATAACGAGTTTAATGGTTTCTTGTTCCCATTCATGTGCATTTCATTTGCCATGTGAGTGCCTGTTTGCGGCCAAGGAGTTGGAAATAATCCTCTGAGTTCCATTGTCTCTATTTCCAAAAGGTAATGTAATTAAAGATTATTTTATATAAATTGAATTTTTCCCTAATTATACATTTTCTAACAAAAATGACAAAAATATTACTACCGTCTTTATTCTCCAGAGAATTTGGTTGATTTGTGGTGACTGGTGGAAGAGGCACCTTGAAACAGGTGAAACAGTTTCCCATTGATGCTGCCCGTAATTAATAACAGACACAATTATCCCATGCATCAGTGGTTCAGTCTTAAGTTGGCAGTCTTAGTCAAAAACTAAAAATATAATGGTATTAGATAATTTCTACAAAATTGTCCCTTATACAAAATAATTAAGTTGAGAATATAAAAATCATAGATTTTTTAATTGTCAGAAAATTTAGCTTAATATTGTTAATCAATTGATAGAACAATGATTTGGTCAGCAAAAGACATACAAAATTATTTTCTAACAAATGTAATTCATATCAAAAGAAAAAATAAAATGGATATTGGATTCTTACCTCATCAAGTGTTTCTGTGGACTAACTGGGTACCAAAATCCCAGAAAAGACTCACTGTACAAGAGTAATTTTGTTTCCTTATTCAAAAAATTGATGTCAACATATTTGAGTAAATAATTTTGTTTTCATATACACAATTTATTAAAGCACTTACTGCAAAAAACTTCACATACTTGTTTCTTTTATACAAATTCCCGGTTGAGTTTTTACGTGACAAAATATCTTTGTCATTTATAACGGATTAAAATCTAGTAATAGATTATTAACAGATCCATCCTACCATAGTGAATGTTTATTTAATTTGTGCCGAAAGATAAAATTCTATTCTAATGCATAAAAATACATATCCTATAGCCACATGCATCACAAAAGATCCTGTTGCAACTGTTTACTGTTTCTTGATCAGCTACCATTTAGGAAGCAATGCTACCAACCATATTCATCGTCAAGATTCAAAGTAATTTCCATTTCAGATAACGGCATTGGATTTCTGGATGATTTTTGCAATTTTTATCAATTAACAACTATTAAATTCAGAATGAGGAAAAATAATTAATTGTGAAATCCAGAAATAAATCAATTTATAAAGTATTTCAAGGCAAAATTTTAGATTGATGGGCATTCGAAAATCATGTTAAGTTTACAACTTCACACATCAATGTGTATGGTGATTGGTGGGCAATAGGTAGATTTCTGATTCGTTTCTAATCTAGTTACGTATTGCTTTCCACGGTTATTTTGAAATGATATAATAATATAACCTCATATTTCGTGAATGAGAATTCGGTGGTTGACGAAACACGTTACATTTAACTGTTGCCACATTTAATATAAGGTATCAAATGAAATAATTATTCATACTCATATTTTTAAGATCGATTCTCGTAATTTTATGATCAATCAATTTTTCTTATGACAGATGTCCTTCTTGTTAAACAAGATGAGAGTTCTTAACTCTGTTCGATTATGTACAGCTAAATATTGTTCTAAATCCGAATTACCATCTGAAGGAATCTTTTTTACTGATAATAATATGGTGGTGTGCTGGCATCCTGAAAAACCATTTCCTTATGAACACACTTTACCTTTACCAGAAGAGAAAACAGCTAATATAAATACAGTTTTGAAAGTTGGCGAAAAAGAGGTCTCTGCTGCGTTTAGGAAGAAGAAGCAAGAGTTTATAATTGAAGACTTGGCAAAAATTACATTCACTGAAAAACACAGGTGGTATCCCAGAAGCAGGGACAAGAGGGCTAAAAAAACAGAACCAGATCGACAATATCTATAAATTATATTTTTCTTGTTTTTTGTCATAATACTATTCATTATAAACATGCTTATATAAATGTATATTTTATAAATTATGAAACAGTAATAAAATCTTTATATACAATTTTTTAAGGCTTTAATAGTTATAGTCTTTTATTTAGGTACTCATATTTCATAGTGAGTCATAACATTATTACTTGTTACTGCGATACTTACAACAAGTGTGTCGTATTACTAAATAAAACATTTATAAATGCTCAGGAAACAATTGCCTTTCACCTTCTTGCAATAAAATTTGCAAAGCTTTGTACAATAAATATCTACCAAAATTGCATTTCTCTTTACAGCTTAATGTAGCCATAGTCCCATAATAATTACCACTTTTGCAATTTTCTAGTTTATCTAATCCTACAGCTTCTATCATTGCTGCTTCACGAGTATAAGCCTCTACTGGTATTGTATTATGGAATATGTGTAAACAAATTACACCATATCCTTGATTCCATATATCTAAAATGCGTTTAACTTTTTTATTTTTAATTTGTCTTCCTTTAGACACCCACTGTTGAAATGCATCATGTAAATGAGCATAAGGTCTCCCCCTTTTTCCTTTTCCAATATAAAATATTGATGTAACAAAAACATTCCAAACATCTGTTTCTGTTAGCTGTTTACTTCTTTCAGGTAAATCTTGAGTGGTTCGTGGATCTAATAAAATGTAATTGAAAGACGTCTGAGATGTACCTTCACGCCACTTATGCAGGTGATCAGGATTAGCGAATTCTCTGAAAACAGATTTTTCTAATTTCTGATAATAATCTAATTTTTGAACCCAATTCCCATATTGTAAATGAGGCTTTAGTTCATATTTAATGTATTTTTCAATCTCAAAATTGAATTGCGATGTCATAGTTTTCCTAGTATTCTCTCTATTAGTAGAATTGTTTCTTTTTGAATTGTGAAATGACATCAGGCGCCTCAAATAAACATTTCTGGTAGAATCAGTAACTGGTCCAGGTTTATCACCAAAACTAATTAGTTGTTCTCTTAGAGTACAGTTGTCAATATGTAACATTTCTGAAGGGATATCCATTAAGCAAGACTTCTCAGAAGCATCTAAAACAAGTTTTTGGATAAAAATTCAGTTTAAGTAATTTCTTAAAATCATAATAAACTTTATAAATACGCAGTTGAAAATTATTTCATATTGTTAATCTTATTATAAATCAAGTTATGTTCCATTCACTTATGAGTATATAAATATATGTATATTCGTAAATACATACCAATACATTTGTCACTATCACTTTCAGTAGTCTCAACTTCAATAATACTAAAAAAGAAAATAAAAAATTACTAGTATAATTTGCAAAAGTAGTTAGATCAATAAAGGAAACTGAACAAATATAGTTAAACTTACGAAATATTGTTACGTGTACTATAATCTGATAAAGTATCACAGCCTATTTTATCTTTAATTTCAACTTTATCAGTTTGATTAAGAAAGTATACTTGAGACAATTGGCTTTTACACAAAATATCATTATCATAGTAAATTTTATAATTATTGACTAGATTACTGATACTTTTATTAGCATTAATTGCATTTTTACTGTTTTGATCATTTTCAAGACAAATATTTTTATCTTTACTTCTTGAGAGAAACGTAATGTTCCCCATACTACTTGAACGTAACTGACTCAACGCATTATATAGATTTGGTGAGAGTGACAAGATATAACTACATCTCTTATCCATATGAGAAATATTTTCATTACCCTGTTTAATCCTATATCTCGTAGCATCATATTTCTTGAAATCATTCTCACTCTTAATAGTATTCTTGCACTGATTTTCAAAATTTTGTTCTAATTTTAACCCATTATTGCATATTGCTGTAGCAGACGGTTCATTGCGTCTACCATTATGAAAGTTTTTATATTTATTTTGTTCGTAATATATTGAATTTTCATTCCTATTGTCCAACTTTATTCCAAATGACGATGCATTAAAATTGAGATACCTGTCCACAACTGTATTCTGAAAATGGTTAAATAATTGCTTACAATGATTTTGGTCACTAATATTCCTCTGTATATTTTCAAGTTCTGTATTAGTATTAACTCTTTTTAAATCAAAATCAGATAATTGTTTCAAAACTTTACTGGTGTTCTGATTAGTTTTGGCCTTTCTATGCCGATTGTTTAAATCGAAATGGTCTTCTTTATCTATAAATTTTGTGTCGTGAAATTCTTCAATTTTGAACTCATTTTTCTTATAATTTAAGCACTTTTGTAACCTCATCCATTCTTCTTTTAACAATAATAAATCAGAATTAGTGAATGAATAAATGAGATTATCGTTACATATTAAATGAATACTGTACTTTCTTTCTTCAGTTTTTGTAGGTTTTAGCTTTTGTAAATTAATTTCATGTGTCAAAATAGTATTGTTTACAGAATCCACTATATAGCTTAAATTGTTTCTTGATTTATTTGATAACCGATCAAAAAAATCATCTTGTTTTATTGACTGCAATGTCATTGCAACCAATGACTTTTCTTCTCGTTTGATTGCATAGTGGCAGTATTGATTAAGAATTTCTAACATATTATCGTGTTCACTATCTGATAAATAGTCAAATACATTAAGCCCATCCTCATCTTTGCACAAAGGGTTTCCACCTCTCTCAAGTAATAATTTCAATATCTTGTCTCTACCCCAAGCTACTGCAACATGAACTGGAGTCAATCCATCATTGGATCTAGAAAATTAAATTCATTAAATAATGCACATTAATCTTCTTATAATTGAAATCTTACTTGATATTAGGATCACCACCGTAATCTAAGAACAATTTTGTTACTTCTTCTGCGAACGCTTCAGAATCGTTACCAACACCCAAATGAAATGGAGTAACTCCACGTTCAGGAATTAATGTATTTGGATTGACTTTGTTATTCAATAACAAACTTACAACTTCTCTGTTTGTTTAGAACATAAAATACTAGTATTTAGTTTATTTTTGCCTCTATCTTATATCATAATAAGATATCACAATGTTTGGTTCATTCAAATTGTAGATTGAATTAGTATGGTATTTATAAGAAATGAACTGAATATTTTATTACTTACTTTATATTACTATTTTCTAAACTTATACACAATTGTTTAGCTAGCTGAACATTACGTTTTAATTCAGTAAATGAACTCATGGTTAAAATTAAACAATCTTCGCATTTCTAAACTTTCTAACAGTTTGAAAATCTGACATTCGCAACAAACTTGAAAACATAAGATCGTATTGCTGCTATTAGTGACGGCTAACCGAGTATCGGGTTGGAGGGGCTACGCACATGCGTATTCGGAAACTACCGGCGGCTACCGGGCAGTGTGGGCACCCCGCGCCGGGTTTCATACTCTCCCTCCTGACTTTCCGTGCTCAGTTGCTTGCTGTCATAAACTGTTTATCGTCTACGTACTAGATATATAAGTTATTTTTTATAGTAAAAATTTATTTAAGCTTTCACGCGTTCAAAATGTTTATTAAACAATTCAAAGTCAAATCCAATAATCAATTAAAAGGCACGGAGAGGTAATTTTATTTTGAAAATATAACCTATATGGCATTTTTGAAAAGATGAATTTCTCGCCCATATTAGTAACTTTGAACATTTAAAATTGATGAAAAAATATTAAATGCTGCTTTCAGGAAAAAATTATTCGAGGAGATAATAATAGCTTATCCATCGCTAACAGACGAAGAGCTACAAATTCTTTTACCAAAGCCTGTGAATGTCATGAAAATAGTTTTGCACAATGGGCAGGCAGTAAAAATATTTTGTGTTTCGAAGGTTCCTATGTTTTTCCAAGTTAATACATCAACAGAATTATTATTTCCAACAATTTACACATTATGGAAATATCCAAACCTGTTACCTACATTTACTACATCTTGTACTGTAGAACCCAGATTAGCTGATGGAGCTGATCTTATGTTACCCGGTGTATGTTTATCTAAACCTATAACATACAATTCATACGGCAGACACGCAAAAGGAACACCTGTATATGTAAATACAGCTGAAAATAAGGCAAGCGATACTTGGAATTGATTATTTTTTAAAATAGCGAAATGTGAATATTAATTTAAATTGCCTATTTAAAATTGTAGGCAGCTATCGCGGTTGGTGTTACAGCATTATCTAGCGAAGATATGTATATGGCAGCTGGTCGTGGAAAATGTGTTGAAATTTACCATGTTATAGGCGATTCTTTGTGTCAGATGACAAAATCAATGTTGAAACCCGATTTGGGACCAGTTATATCGGAATCTGCAAATTCCGAAGAAGAGAATCAGGCAGAAGCAAACGATGAATCATCGAACAATGACGTTTCGGCCCTTTCCGATCAATTGCAAAACACTGCAGAAATTTCTATTCCTATGGAAAGCGACATTGACACGAAGGTTGTTACATTTCAAATTCCTAATTAACTTTGTATATAATTTATATATTTGTAGGATGACAATGACAAATCTCAAAATGAAGATACCACTGAAAATAATGTCTCTGCGGTCATTACAGAAGATACTTTAGATCCTGTTCACGAAATGGATGAATTGTTAAGATATACTTTCTTGAGTGCCTGTAAATCGATAAAACCGGCTAATTTGCCAATTTTAACGTCAAATTTCTTCAAAAATTATATGATGGTTGTTTGTCCTCCTGGAAAGAATATAGATATAAAGAAATCGAAATATAAAAAATTATCAGTCTTTCTAGCTGAAATGAAGAAAGAAGGAATAGCGAATACAAATGTCATAAAAGGGGTAGAGAGTATAGTATCTATAAAAGTAATATATATTCTGAATCAGTAATATTATTCCACATACTCTTGCTAAAAATAAACAAATTGTATTAACAGATGGATCATCCGTCGATAAGAGAGGCTACTATATCCGAAGAATTAAAATTTAACGAGCCACCGCCATCAGAAAATTCAGTTGTCATTACAGAGTGTTATAAAGTAACAGCCGACGTTCTTCCGATACTTTCTAAATTTGGATACGAGTATGTGAATTGTAAACGAAATCTTTTCAACATTGTTGTTTATATTATTAATGTATATATTTTAGGAAAGGAGATGTAATGAAAAGAGTAGATATCAGAAAATATTTTACCGAATATGTCAAAGCGGAACAATTACAGGATGGAAAGTGAATATCATTATATTTTTATTAATTTACAAATCTGTTCGTATAATGCAATGAAAAATTTATTTTCAGAATATTAAAACTAAATCCTCATTTAGCAAATATATACAAAAGTAAAGCTGACGAAGTGAGTATATCAATGGAAGATGGTATAAACAAATTTATTGGACGGATGACACGCATGCACGAAGTTACGTCTTCTGGTAACACGTTATTGCACACAGGCAAATTAGAACCGATAGATATGAGAGTTACAGTCCGTACTAATAATAAGAAGGTGAAGCGGATTTTAATTTCCAATTTTTCGAGCAGACATGAACGTTTATTAAACTTGCATCGCGTGATAGGTCACCCTGGTAAACAATCTCGAGACGTTTGGTATCAATCTCAAAGAGTTTAGTAAGGAATGCCAGAGTATTGGGGCGAGTGCAACAATAACAGACGATCCTGGCAAAAAAACACCAAGCGTGTTGATACAGGGAAATCAAATTTTACACATATATAAGTTGTTGACAGGTAAAAAGTGAGAAAAAATTGAAATTGATCTGCGTAAAACTATATCTCACACTTATTTATCTCATTCTAGAAAAGTATGGCATTAAGAAGAGTTATATCAAAGGTTTGGAATTTGCCCCGAAAAAAAATAAAAAATAAACTTTGTAACGGAATAATAAGGAAATGGAAAATGACGTCGACAATTTCGAATAAGCATATGATATTTATGTCCAGTTGTTATTGTATTCATAACATTAAATCGTTAATAATAAAATTTCTGTCTTTTTTACGTTAAAATTCGTACCGTTATTTTCGTTTCAAATTCACACAACTTTAGCTGATTGTGAGTAATTTACTGATAAATTTTTCATTTCTATAAAATAGCCCCATTATTATTATTATTATTATCGTTTGCAAATAAAATTAGAATTTCATTTAAAGTTGAGAATTTAACCATGACGCAACCAACTTAAGCTTGAGAGAGAGAGGGAACGGAATGACTTTTCAATAGCACAAAGTAACATCAAAATGAGACAGAGTGAATAATCGCCAGGGGGTGGTTTCTCGGGGTCCATTAGTTCTCGCTGAGGTACTCGGAGGAGGGGGTAAACTCCGAGGAGTGTTGCATCGAGCTGTGCGAATGGCTCGGCTCTCGCGAGAAATGAGGCGACGAGGCGATTGGACGTACTGGGCGTTACCTTAACCGGGCGATTCGCAGCCCTCGACGAACTCGTCACGGTTGGGTGTGGTCGCGATAAGGTCGCGAAGGCGTGTACCTGCCAATGAGGGGTTGGTAACGTCGTCGAGTTGACAATCGGACCTCGGTGTGGCGAAGGGCCGCCCCCCGTCGGAGTCTCTCGCTCGTCCTGGCTAAGTAACATCGGCCCCCGTTTTGCCCCGTAGACGTGTATTAGCCGCTCGGCCAGCAAGTCTCCCGAAAGGTGGAGAGCGCGTTATATATACAGCTCGCATAGACGAGTACACACACACCTTCTTCTTTACCCAATTCACATACACGTACACGCGTATCCTAACATCACACAACGTAGCACACACACACACACACACACACACACACACACACACACACACACACACACTCGTAATCAACACTCATCTTCATCTCGTCTCATCGACTCGAATTTCGAGTCCTTTCGCGAGTTTCTCGCCGAAGAGTATTTCTTTGAGAAGGCAAGAATTATTATACTTTGGCGCGCACGTGTGTGTATGTTTGTGATCAAGAGAAAGAGACAGATCGAGAGAGGGTAGAAAGGGTATGGCGCGCGCAGGAGAGAACTGAGAGAGCGATGAAACGATTTGCCCTTCCCGCGCGTCACGGGATGAGTCGAGGGCAGCTAGTCACCCAGCCCCGTTAGATCAACGGCGAACGGTTAACACATCGGCCGCACCGGGGATGCTACGTCGATTCTGATTCGCATTCGCGGAGAATGGGCACAGGTCAGTCGTTGTTTCGTAATTCAATATATTTATCGAGGAACTCTTGTTTCGAAAATTTCTCGAAATTGTCGATTTTTTAAACTAATTCCTATATAATTGTATATATATCACATAGAGTTTGAGGTGAAAAAGTAATAAATCGATTAGTACCAAAATAAATTGTGTAACATATAGGTTTTTGTTTGGTTGTTAGTGAAGAAAAAATTTGCAAAAATTTCACTGTCAGAATATGTGAGTGCTTATATTGATATGAAGGTGGTACGGGTTTCAAATTATTTCACTATTATTATATCATGTAAAGGAAAGTTTTAACGATAACTACTAGTCTTTCATAACGAGTGATAAACTTTGATATTTTTTATTCTTATAAGAGATTTAATCAAAAGCAGTTGTTCACAACGGTGCCATAAGAAATTTTTACAGTTTGAATTAAAACACAAGTTGGTACGAATTTTACACATGTCCGCAATGACATTAGCCTAATAGTACCGTGTATATGTACATATGGTGTGTGTATTGTAAACATATAAGAGAAAAAATTTTTTTATTCTGACGGTTGCCTCCGAAAATATGTGCTATGTCTCGAACGGCTTGAAAGATGAGAAGAAAATAAGTTTGTCGTTGTACGTGACGGAAAATGAACATCTCTGAGCGACAGAACATTTCTGGCATCAATAAACGCGAATAGTATATATGGGTTTAAAATTAAAATATCTGGGGACTTTCTCCGTTGCGTCGGAAATCCCGCAGTGTTTCAACTTGTCTCCGGGATTTCATCCCTTCCTCGCGTCCGTGTCAATCGGCTTTAGCAGGTAGGATTGAATTTCAACCCTCGATGTAATTGTTTTTGCATTCACTCGTCTCGTACCATTTTAATCCAACGTATCTTCGTTCCATTTTCCGCTAGTCTTCGAGGGAAATGAGCTTCGAAGAAAAAGCAGACGTAAAGTATAAAACGAATTGAAATTTGTGCAAATGTGTAATAACAATGATTTTTGCTTTGTAGTAATATAAATAACGATAAAAATGACTTACGGAATTACTATACGTACCCGCTACAGTTTCGTAAACAAGGTAAATTGCAGCCGTTGGTGTATCATAGGTCGAACGAAAATAGCTTTTCGTTAAAATGCGATAACGAACCGAAGAGCGAACGAGTACCGGTCGATTTGTCGTTGGTCTTGTCGAAGAAAACGAGATAATCTGGCAGGGGTCGAGTTACTTAACCAATATCGGGTCTGGGATGCCGAGGGAAAAGCCTCAAAACCGGGTGAGGAAGGGGCCAGGGAACTTCGGGTTGGCTTAGGCGAGACTCTGTTTTTCTTGCCGCGGATCATTAGGACGATTAGGGTTACTGTGTTTGAAACAAGCGCGTCGGATAACGCGGATTAGCGCCTGCCGACTGTTTACCCGTATTCATAGCGATCCCGAACCACCTTTGTCTACCAGCTGGCAAGGATATAGTTGTTACACTCGGAAAACTAAAATATTTAACCAATTTTCTTTCAATCTCATTGTATAATATATATATATATATATTATACAATGTATAATATATTATACATTGATTGTGTTATTTTAGGGGACAGATTACTCGACATATTGTGCGATGTATGCGGTGATCGAAGTTCTGGAAAGCATTACGGAATTTACAGCTGCGACGGTAATATTTTCTTAGACTTTTCTCTCCGGGAATAGCTGAAAACATTATCAACTGTATAAGTATTGTTGTTCATTTTACGGGATGATCGAATAGCTTACATATACTAGATGTATAATAAACGAAAGTAGATGAAAACAAACTCTTAAACTCGCTAATTTTCTACTTATTTTCTTGCTTCACAATTGGGATTTTGAAAATCTACTTATCATTCATTCAAAAGTCGTCCATTCGAAAATTGCTTGACAGCGTTCAACTGAGAAATACTAGGGCAGAGTGCCGTCGCGTGAAAATCCTGAGTCGACACTCGATAAATATAAATACCCGTTTCGCGATAACGAGATTCGACAAACTCCCGAGTCGAAATTTAAAGCTTGTTTTTCGTTTTTAATGTCTTGTTTAACAAGAATAATTGTCTTGATTTCGACTTCTAAGTCTTACTTAGTACCCAAAACTGTACTTAAAAATCGAATTTATGACAAAATAAGATAAATAAGATAGAATTAAATCGTGAAGACTTTCTGTTAAGATTAAAAAGTAGAATATAAGTCTAAAATTGTCGGCAAACCAGCGACATAAAAGAAAAACACGTTAGAAAAGTCCTAATCAAGTTTTAAATTTCGACTCGGGCTGTTATAAGATTTTTAACGAATTTTTGATCCATCGTTTTTCTAAAATTTAACGCAATAATTCCTCTTTGGTGAGTAGGGTGTTCTGGATTTTTCAAGAGAAGCATCCACAGTAACAGAGAATACGTTTGCAAGGCCCAGGGTGCTAAAAAGGGACGCTGCCCGATAGACAAGACGCACAGGAACCAATGTCGCGCGTGTCGACTCGCCAAATGTCTCGAGGCGAAAATGAATAAAGACGGTGAGTACCACCGTCGCACTTGTGATTTTGGCAATCCGGAATTAACTGCTGAGAAAACTCGGCTTTTCTGTCGAATTTCCCCGCTTCTGCATGATTTAAGTAGAACAACTGAAATTATTCAAACTCGACAAGTGGATTAGCCAGTCATTAATCGGACGTAACGCGGGCCGCGTCGATAAAGTTTTAACCGAAAACGTGATAATTGCAGAGGCTTATAAATTTCTCTCTCTAACTCTACGGTCTAGGAAAATCTCATCGACGCGGGAGACACCGCAATTTATTCTTCGCGCAGTTCCTCCGAAAGTAAACACCACCCTAGCGAAAATTCTCACGTCAGTCAATCGTGCGCACGACCTCACTCGAAACTTCTCGAACGCCTCTCGGTATACCAGAATCCACAGAGCTCTCTCGACCATTTTCACCTCCCAAACGCAAACGCAATAGGAAATAAAGCTGAAAAAATGTCCCCTCTTGTTGTTCGATGTCGTAATAATACGTAAGACCATTTTGCATTAAATAGAATCGTTTCACGGGCATTAAATTCGACTCGTTGAAATGTAGCGTGTCGCTAATAGAGAGTATGGCTTT
>NCVS01001391.1:91554-186760 GCA_003055095.1 Goniozus legneri
GGGGGTGAAAGAGGGAGAGGGAGAGTGGGAGGATACAGAAAAGAGAAAAGAGGCATGGGAGGAGCGTGGAGCGGTTACGAATCGAGCAGTGTGTATCCCGGCCAAGTGTATTCCGCGTTATACCGACGTCGTTCGTGGTCGCTGGTGGGGGCTCGGTTTTCTCGATGGATCATGGAGCGGGAAGTAAGAGAGAGAGAGAGAGAGAGAGAGAGAAAGTGAGGGGGTTTCGTGGAACGAGGGGTGAGATCTGCCTCTCTCTCTCTGCCTCCCTCGCTAGCTCGCTAGCTCGCTCACGCTGGGTGTCGGGGGGTGTTTAATGCAGGACCGGTGCTACGATTCCCAGCGGTTGTCGAGGCTCCAGACGCGAGTAAGAGAGGAGATTCAATTAGCGGGCAGAGCTTCCCGGCGTTAAGGAGACCTCACAATCAAAAGGATCCTCTCGCTATGTTGCCACGGTATACATATATAGTATATCGTTCAATTCAATGAGAAAACTTCAATCGAGATTTCCTACTCTATCAATTTACAATTTCTTTCATTTTTTTCTTTCGATTCTCGATTATTACTCTATGAATATGTATTGTCGGTTTTCCTTTATTTATTATAGAAACTCTAACCAGCGTATTTGTATTAGGTACTTTTTTTTACATATTGTGTATTTTTTTATCAAATATCGATTTGTTGTACAATTATATGAATTAAAGTATATTTTTCATCTCTTCTTGCGTGTATTATTTATCGAAAATCTTTTTTTTTACGGTTTAACGACCGCTATAACAAGTCGAATAGCGTATATTAGAAATAAATTTCATTTCTCTCATCGCCGAAAATGTCCAAGTGAGACGAGAAATATAAAATAGCGCCGTCTTGGTGCGGAAATAGCGATCGAAGAGGAGAAAAGGAAAAACCCGTTGTGCGCGTGACATAAAATTCGGGTGACCGCTCGCTACACAAAAGATCGTACGGTGTCGAGCGCGGTGTATACATTATGTACGCGTTCGCACGCTATATAGACCGCGAGGGATCGCCGCCCCCGGCGCTTTTGCCCGCGATCGTCTAGTTCTAGACCGGCGATACATATACGTATACACACTCGTGTATACTAGTTTACGATTCCCCGAAATGAGGGAAACAGCGAGAGGACAATTTTCGTAACACGTCCAAGCTCCGCGGATTACCAGACGATTATTACACGGATTAACGCAATAAGATTATATTTTGCGCGATATGAAAAAATACAAATGTGTGAAATATAAGAAGAAATTATCGATCGAATGCATCAGTTTATCAATCTTCCTAAAGCAAAATATTTCATTCGCGAGTAAGCATATATAAAAAATGTCTTTTACAATGTTCAAAATTGTTGACTCGCGCGAGCATGCTGTACAGCGACGTGTAACGACGAATCTATCATGGGTATATAAGAATGAGAGCGCGCGGGTGCGCGCGCGTCTGCTGGACCTGGTTAAGCAGGTCCCCCGTCGACGGTCAACATCATCTACAAAGTACACACATTCGGAATCCGTCTTTCGAAGCTCGCTCTCTCGTTCGAACAAACTTTGCATCGTTTCATGCTCAATCGATCGCGCGAGCGGCTCATAACTTCCTTCTCCTCGCACTTTCCAGTGCGAAGGTGGGGCTACTTTAAAATCTTTTCCGTCGTCAACCTCGACATCGTACCCCTTCGTCGGGGATAAATCCCATCCGCAGCGAGAACGTGCCCGCGTCCGCCACCGCGTCCGAATTTTCCACTTCTCCTTCCTCTTCGTCCCTCCTCGCTTCTTTTTAACGCCTTAATGCTCTTTTCCACTTGAAACTTTTAGTCCGTGAGCTTTTAGCTTCGAATTGATTGGAGAACGACGCTCGCGCGGAAGTAAAGGGTTCGTCGAATGCGAGAGTTGCGGATAGGTACTGGGTAACAAAAAATTTTACTTCGCCCTTCGCTTTTCCTCCTCGTATTCGATAACTACAATTCAATTCATTCGATCGTACGAATATCTATTGCTCGTATTTTTTCCAAAGTCGGAACTCAATTTTTACGCGATGACATTTAACGAAAAAAATTATTTCAACAACCGCTACCGATCAACTCTCTCGGACGTCTAGACCAAATTCCAGACCGGCGGCTAATTAAAAAATGGAACGAGGAAAAGGGAAGAAAATCGAGAGTTGGAGATCGAAATCGAGGGAAAAAAAGAGTCATCGAACGAGAAGAAGCAAGATGGGGGAGTGGAAAAATAGGTGAAAACCCAGGGGCAGGGGGAAGCACCGAGGAGAGAGGGAGGATGAGGGTGAGAGGGGTTTTGCGCGTGGGAGTGGACGGCTGGTAGCGCAACGAAGCGAGGCGTGCCGTACACGCGGCCGGCAGCATCAATCCATCCACGTAAACGTTAAACGATGATGGTGTATGTGTGTGCGCGTGAATGTACGTTTGTATTGGTGTAGCCATGAGTAAGCGAGAGAGAGAGAGAGAGAGAGAGAGAGAGAGAGAGAGAGAGAGAGAGGTCCGAGTGTGAGAGACATATACGTGTGTGGACGTAACGGGTCGTTGCGCTAAGCCGGGCTTTGATCGTCGCGCAACCCCACTTCGTCGACCCGTCAGGCCGTCATACCGACGGGCGCCGCCCTCGCTCTCCTTCTCTCTCGCTCTCTCCTCTGGCTCAACTATACGCATCGCTACTGTTCGCACAATCGAAATAAACCGCGTGAAAATTCATACCTGTGCGCTCCGACGTTAAAATTCAGCTCTTTTGTTTTCTCTCGAATAAAATGAAGGGGGTGCTAAGAGATTTTCAGGAGTAATTAGTTGAAATGGCAGAGAGAGAGAGAGAGAGAGAGAGAGAGAGAGAGAGAGAGAGTGAGTGTCCTTGGTCCAGTAAGTCCTTTTATTGTGTCCTCATAGTTGGTGCTCTTGTTTTCGTAAGAATCCGCTTGTATGTATGTAAATCGATCTTTGAACAAACTAATTTCTAAACGGAAATTATCCGTTTCTATCTAGCGTCAGTCTGTAAACAAAACTATGTAGGGGTATACCGTCGAAAGATTATTTCAATAACAATACGATAAAATAACCGCGTTATTTCATTCTAGCGGTATTCGAATAAAAATTTGGTTAATCGATTAAATTTTATCTCGAACGTACGGAATTAGGATCGGTTGAAATTCCATTTCACGTTTCCGGGCGGTGCGAGATGCGTTGCAGCTTACGAACCGAATAACCAGAGACACGTGTCAGCTGTTGCACAAATTCATATATCCCTTTATCCATCCATGTACACACACGTACGATGTAGGTATCAGATTTTGTACCTCATCTGCCGGAAAATATTATGCATACGCAGGGCAAGTGCGCGAGTATTACGCGAGTAACAGCGCAAATCCGATCTGCTAATCCGATCGCTCTCCACCTGCATTCGCGGATTATGAACCGTCAAGCGTCGAGTGTAAATGTCAGACGTTAAACGAGAGACGAAAATTCAATTTCATGAATTTCACGAATTTCCGATTGAATTTTCATCGTTGATATAAATGTCGAGTTGCTCGCAAGGTCGGGGCTAGAAAGGACCCGCACGAGAGGAACAAATTAATCCGACGGATGAGTCAGCGAATACTGTCTTCGCCCTTGTTCGATCGCGGTGTCTCAATTCGCCGGACGAGATTTTCACCTGAAATAATTTCGAGATAAATATTACGAGAGTTTCGATCGAGGTTGATCGACGAGAAATAAAATTTCATTCCCGCGACACGACGCACCGTTTTGTTGGCCAAGTAATCAAAATATACCGTGCACGCTGTCCAGATAAAAAAGAAAGAATCTCAAAACCGTATACATATATAGTATACGTACACGTATACCCCGAAACGAAACTTGAGCCTCGGGTCTGTTTGCTTTACGAATGAAACTCGAGGTGTATCTAAACTGGTATAAACATTAGCTCGTCGATGCGCCTATTATTCCAAGGCGGACGAAATTTTTCTCCCTCTATATTCTCTCTTCTCTTCGTAAAACGAAAACACGGCCGATCAATTGACTCGTGGATGGATATTGAAAAAGTGAGGAATACCGCATAGTTTTATCGAGCTTGACATTGCTTGCTACACCGCCTGTAGCCACGCTAAGCAATATTTTATTTCAAAGAGACGATATAATATTTATTGTCCGCGAAATAGGAATTATAATAATAAAAAAAAACATCTCTGCATACGAGTATTTCTATACTGGTATAAGATGAAAAAGCGGGTCGGGAAGAGGCAGAAAAAGAGTTCGATTCCGTCGGACGTTGGAAATCCGATAAAGAATGAAACGTTTGAGCTGGCGTGTTATCTTGGCAAAAAAACAGCGGGTCGATCCGATGTGCAAACGCGTCAGCGACGCTCCTCTCGCTCTCTCGCCGCGCCGATCGTAATACTCCGCGGCCGGCACGTGCGTGTCACAATGCAGGTTCCCACAGTCGAACAGAGCGAGAGAGAGAGAGAGAGAGAGAGAGAGAGAGATGAGCGAGAGGGTGGGCGATGATAGTCGGTGTACACGCGGGGCCAGCTTAACGTGCGAGTTTAGGCGTTTCCTCGAGCTAGCAGTGGCATCGGTAGAGGCCTGTGTGCGAGCGCTCGACCGTGCGGATCATGGGGTTCGCACTCTCTCTCTCTCTCTCTCTCTCTCTCCGTCCTACTAAACGGTAAACCGATCTGTGAACATTTCAGCAGTCACACCGATCGCAAGAACGCGCGGGGGAGGCTAATCTCCCGGCAAAATGGGCTCGGATACACGACTATAAACAGCGCGCTTTGCCTAATATCCCCTTCTTTTTTCTTTTTCATCTACTCAACTACAGATGCTTCTCTCGTCGTTGCCTCGTTTCCTCGTTTCCTCTCGTTCGCCCTCTTATTGATTTTTCAATTGAAAGAGACCAAACTGTTTCGTTTATTTTTTGTCTAGAAAAAGTAGTTTATATATCACTCGGTGTTTTCGTTAACGCAGCCGTGCAGCATGAGCGTGGACCTAGAAAGCCAAAACCCCACGCAATGATGTCAGACAAGCAGCAGCATTCAACTCACTCGAGTTCGTCCATTTGCGAAGATAGGAACAAGAACGGTATCGGTTCGTCGTACATGCTCACCGCGCACAGGTGGGTCGATCTCTGCGAAATATCTACTGTACGTATACTGTGTATGCGTATATTGAAAAAATAATCTCATCAGGTTTCGTTGCGAGTCGCGATTCGCGCCGTATCAGCGAACGCCGGTGGCGATGGTACAGACGACGCAGGAGGAATCTCCCTCGCCAGTTCCCATGCAGCCGCATCCCTCGCAAACCTCGACGACTCTCTATAGAGCAGCCGCGGCAGCAGCCCTGTCCCCGCAAATTCCGCTCTTGCAGATTCTCATGACCGCGGAGAAGTGTCAAGTGAGATTTCAAAGTCAAATTTTCTCAACTCTTTTCGAGTCTCTTTTATGATGAAATTACGAATACATAAATCGATTCGCGCGTTTGTCTTCATACTGTGTTTATTATTATGTTTTACTGTTGAATCTAACGTAAACGAACTAAGGAACTCGGATGGAACGGTCGACTACAACCAGATACGGAATACTCTCCGGATCAGACCGAGACGGAAGGGAGTCACAGCTCGACGGGAACCATGCAGAGTCTCGGGACGACCTGGGAAATTTTACAGGTGGATCGCGTGGAAACGCGTGTCTTCGGTTTTCCGCTTTTGCGCGTCTTGTTTCTTTTTATTACAAGCGTCTCTCGTATATATTGACTCTAGGAGACTACCGCGAGGTTGCTGTTCATGGCTGTCAAGTGGGTTAGATGCTTACCACCGTTCCAGTCGCTCTCCAAAGAAGATCAGATACTCTTGCTAGAACGTTCTTGGACCGAATTGTTTCTGCTCCATTTGGCCCAGTGGTCGGTAACGTGTGACGTTTCGGGTTTCCTGGAGGACGAGCAACTTCGAGGTAGACTGTCGAAAAACGATGGCGTGTCCCAGCAAGAACTCATCACGATACAGGTAACACGATATCGTCTCGAAATTGAAGAAAAGAAATTTTCATCTACAGCTATACTATGTAGGCCTAGTTATTGCTCTCGACATCAGACGGACTCTCTACATCCCTTGTTCAATTTTACAGGCGATAATTTACCGTTTTAGACAATTGTTACCCGATGGCGGCGAGTGCGGCTGCATGAAAGCCGTTGCGCTCTTTGCCCCAGGTAGGTCGAATCGATCGAGGTACGAAAAACCGCGTAAAGAGCCGCGTCGACAATGACAGAGAAATGATACATCTTTGTGCAGAAACTGCGGGACTTCGAGCTGTCCAGTCGATAGAAATGCTCCAAGATCAGGCTCAGTGTATTCTAAACGAGCACGCGAGAACGCACTATCCGCAGCAGCCAGGTCGAATTGGAAGATTGATGCTGCTGCTTGGCTGTTTGAAGAGCGTCGCGTCAAAAACTATCGAGCGGCTCTTCTTCCGGGACACGATCGGTGAAATCCCGATCTCGCGTTTACTCGCGGATATGTGTCAAATGGCCGGCCCGACACTTGCAATTTCGGCACTGTAATTTTATTCGCGATGCAGAGATTCATTGTGTGTCATCGGTAAATGTAAATTATTATATTGCGTGTAATTTAATGATTATAATTTCTTTTATAAGCGAAAGTCGAATCATAGAGGGCTGATTTTGTACGTATTGTAATGTAGCTCTGCGCGACGAATCGAGTCTTTCGTATAGTATATCGCGACAATTTTATCAAAATATTTGGAAAGGTATGTGAGTATCGGACGATTAATTTTTCATGTAGAGATTGCGAAATATCGGCTTACCTATTAGCTCGTAATAATAATCCTTCCAATGATTCGTTTACAGATACAACCAACGCAACATTTCGATACTACGCGAACTGACTTAATTGACAACTTATATAGTAACGAGAAGATTGAGTATGTGTAAAATTTTATCTGTAACATATTACGCTTAGCAGCATCTTGGTGCCCATTCGTGTACTTATTTGTCAATGTTCGAATTAATAGTAGATATAGAATAACTAGTAGAAATATTTTCGGTTGATAAACCGCAACAAGGAATAGCAACTATAAAAACAACATCCTGGAAATTCGTATCGCCTGTAACCTTGTTTCCCAAACAATAAAATAAAAACTCGATGTATTCGACAAAGGATCCCCGTAATTATGCTATTTGCTCACTTTTATTTAGCTACAGTGAAATTGACTTGGAAGATTGGCCATTGATAACATTGACGACGACACTGTTTAATTTTGTACGTGCTTCGTGCATCGGCACACTTTATTAATGAACATTGGTATAAAAAGAGTACATAGTAATCGTTTACAAAATATGTATTAAAAATTTCAATAGTATGCAATACGCAATCATAAAAAAAATGTCATTTTTGTAGATTATTTTTCATATAACCTGCTAAAAATTGTAAAATTAAAAAACTGCGTCGTATCGATATCATTTTAAAAATATCTTCATTTATCGTTAATCAGAGGCATTTTTTTGCACTGTTATAATTTTTGTCTTATCATTTTGTTACTGAGTAACGATAAGACGATTTTTATTGTTACCGATATATAGATGTATTGTGTAACAGGTTATAAATAATTTTAATTTATATAGATCAATTTTATACTCGTAATACTTTGTATGGACGGAATCGTTTCCTCTTAAAACAGTATTTATAAAATTGACGCGTGTTTGAACACTAGGCGTGTAATTAACTTTACACATTCGTAATTCTAAGTCTTCTATCGTTATTATAGTTAAGATTTTCAAACCTTTCTTATTTGTTGCCATAACGTAGTATAGGACTAAAAATATAAATTTATAAAAATTGTTTTATGCATCGATGACTGTATATAAAAATCCAATCTAACATTATTAATGTATTTGATACAGTAGAATATTGACTCTGTACTTATGAAAACTTCAATTTTTTTTCAAATTCAAATAACAAGGATGATAAACAGCTATAGCATTTTAAATTATATAAAACTATAATGGCAACTACAAATGTGTTAATATCGTAATAAACATGTTCTACGCATTTCTCTGGCAAATAAAATTGCTACCTGATTGAATGTTTCAGATTTTTAAGTATAATATTTCAACTTATAAGTAATAAGCATCTAAGAAATAATCATTTCATTTTTGACAGAGATTCTTTCGTTATAAGTGGTATAAATTTTAAGAAATAATCAATACAAATGTTTAGAATGAATGATTTAGGCTGTGGAAACAGACAACTTCCGAGAATAAGATTTAGCTTCCCAATCTAAATCTGATGGTAGCGGGTGATGTCTGACGTTACAAAGACGTGGGCCATATTTGATAATTATCATAATTACCCCAAAAACAAACAAGGTCAAGCACGCGGTGGCTGGCCAAAATACATGTAGACCCATTTTACGTGATATTAAGAAAAATTATTGTACCAAATATTTCAATCTAGCAAATTTCTTATAGCTAGTTATAAAAATATCAAATTTATATTTCGCTCTCACGCTTTTGCATTTCCATATATTCTTGTGGCTGTGGTGTACCGGGCTGTGATTCTGGGTGGTGATATCTCACTTCTTTCGGTCTAAACTTCTGGAATGATACAGTTCCAGATTCTAACTCAGACAAATCCAGCGGTGGTGTTTTATGTGGCAAAACTGTCCATAAAGATTGAATCCAGCGATTTCCTACAAATAATTTTGTTAAAATTTTGCATAAATTTGGATGAAGATCGAAATAAGAAAAACCAATATCTTACCTGTATGCCGATTCTGCCAATAACTTCGATGTCTCGAACAGCAAAATGCAATATTTAAGATGAAGAGAAAACCACCTATCACAGAACAGATAGTGATAGCTATATAAAATGGTGTAAAATCACCCTTTTCATGTTTTACAAAAAATGGATTCTTCAGATAATCATTGCGGTCGTCAAGAATCGACATTTTACAATTTTATTCTTGTATTGTCTGAAAAAACCCAAAGAAAAAATCCTATCAGTAGATTCCATTAATTCAGTCAACTTTTTGTTTATTGTTCAGAAAAGTTTAATCGATTACATTCTCTAAAATATTAAAATTTTAATTTAAATTGTTTATTTTTAACTTTTACAAGGTGTAACATGTTTTGAGTTCTAGAATAGTTACTGAACTGATATCATTCTACTGATATTGAAATTTTACTGTATTTCAGCTACTATTCAATTCCAACTGATACTACAATAGTATCTATCAACTGGATAATTTATAATTACAAGAATGGTAAAGTAGGCGTGGCAAATATTCTTCTTCGGTACATTTTGCTCTAGATTCAACTAACATAAGTTAAAATGGGATTCAATCATTTTCAGTCATATGAGTTCTATACGAGTATTATTATCATCATATGTTGCTTTCAGAAATTAAAAAAATAACAAATTGAATGAGGTTATAACTTATTTAAATAATTCAATAAAAACTATTAAAGAATAGCAAAAAAAATTTCTTACCGATATTTTCATTAATTTGAAAATTCAAAATAGAAACTTATTTTCCAATAGATTTATAATTCACGCCTAAATTATTGATAATTATCAAAATATCACGTCGAAAAGTTTAAAACGCTCAATTAAGAATCAACACACCCAGTCACTCACAGAGGCCACAGGAAACGGTCCTTACCCCTAGAGATCTAGTGTTCTAAGTTCTCAATCAACTCGGAATCGGAAATCGAGAAACGCCCATTTCACTTTAGAGTTTAGCTTACGCGTCATTTATAGGGAATTTTTCTACTGTTATACGTCTTTCACACTTCACAGTTCACGTCGGGCGCCATGGCTTTAGGTTGCTCGTCAATGTTACCACACCAATCATGTTTAGGAACCTTAAAGTTAGACTATATTTAACCATGAATAATCAAGCAAACTGATCACTAATCCACACCAATACGTTATTTAATGAGATAGAGAGCACATCCTATAAAAATAATAAAATCGTAATAAAACGGGAATAATTGTTCTTACTTACTATATTCTTGCTCTAACCGATTGAATTTTTCTCCCACTAAATCCCCTATTAGAATGAGAGAGTCACTAAGTACACCCCCCCCCCCCCCTAGGCCCCTACACCTATTGCTATCTTTCTCCTTATGGCTTCAGTCTTTTGTGACTCTTGTAAGTTGTAGGCTTGTTGAACGCACCGTCTTATAAAGTTATAACGCTTGGAACTATGCTGCACTACGGACCGTGGTATTGAGCAGTGAGTGAGTGAAGTAGCTTTTGTGTCCATCCTTGTGTTCATCCTTGTCAACAAAAGTTATTAATGGTCAAATACAAGTTGATGCAGTAATAGATTCACGTAAGATTTTATCAATTGTTAAATAGTCGTTTTTTCGTTCAGCAATCATAAATTCATGTCGTTGGAACGTCATTTCTGACTTTTCTGATGTATATGATATAACGGCAAATCCACACTTTTAACACTTCGGAAGCGGTATTTTAGACGTCAAAAAGGCTATTAGACAAAGTTTTGTTAATCAGTAGTAGTGAAAATTTCGAAACAGTTTGCAGCACTATTCCAAAAAAATCGTTTGTTTAACATAAATTGTTCATTGTCGTTATTTGGCTATTGGTGAGTATACCTAACATTGTGGTTTACTTTATATATAATTCTAATTCGTGATAATCGATTGAATTTTGGATATCAAATGTAACAGTTTATTTGGCTAATTTTTCATTAAACAGGAAGCATGTTTTAATTTATAAGTCAAATTATTACATTGCTAATACAGTTGTGCTATGAATTGGTTGGGTTGGTTAAAAGTTTCTACATAACCTCTATCGTTAGTTCGTATATTCTCGAAAATATTTTGTTTTTCCAGTGGTATTTCAAATTAAATTGATGGTTTGATGTAACATACATAGTTGAATTAACTCAAAATCTTTATGTAAAATAAAAAATAAGTTAAATAACGGTAATTCGTGTAATAATTAGTGTTACTTACATTATCTACATAATCAAATGAAATACAAAAAATTTTTTTTCTATACAGGTGTATGATATTATGGCAACTGCTATTCAGGAGAATGGCATGAAACCTTTAACGAATGGATCACTGAACTGTTCAGTAGAAGGTGTTAATGATTTAAAGAAATCTGACATTTGTCAAGAAGTGAAAGATGAAAGATTATACGATAATCAAATTCAAACGTATAATGAGCAACAAGAGCCAGAAGCACCAGTACTAGATATTGTTATTAATAATGTTGTATGTAGTTTTAGTGTCAGATGTCATTTAAACTTAAGAGAAATAGCCTTGAATGGGTCGAATGTTGAGTACCGAAGAGAAAATGGGGTAAGATTAATGAATTTTTATATCTACTCTTATACTATTGTATTGTAGACATTTTTTCTCTGCTATGGTATCAAAAGGTATTTAATTTACCATATATACATGTGTGTTTTATATATAGATGATAACAATGAAAATCAGAAGGCCATATACAACAGCATCCATTTGGTCTTCTGGAAAAATAACGTGTACAGGTGCCACTAGTGAGAGTCAAGCTAAAATAGCTGCACGTCGATTTGCACGTTCTCTACAAAAACTTGGTTTCAAAGTTCGTTTCAATAACTACAGAGTTGTGAATGTTCTTGGCACATGTTGCATGCCATTTGCAATAAAAATCACATCGTTTTCAGTATGTCACAAAGAAAATGCAGAGTAAGTTAGCAACTAATTTTATTATGCCTATTCTTATATTTAAATGTGTAAATAAACACAATATACAATTTCTAGTTATGAACCAGAATTACACCCAGGAGTAACATATAAATTAAAAGAGCCAAAAGCCACATTGAAAATATTCTCCACTGGTAGTGTAACTGTTACTGGTAAGTTCATTTTTATATTTTACGTAATTTTGACTTTATTAAATTATTATTTCACAAATTATTTATTTTACACTGTAAGCTTCATAAATTTTGTTATTCATTATAGCTCCAAATGTTGCTGCTGTTCAGGCTGCAATTGAACATATTTATCCACTAGTCTATGAATTTAGGAAAGAAAGAACAGCTGAAGACGAACAGGAAGCTCTTATTAGAAAACAAAGGATAGGAAGAACAAAAGCAAAGAGGTGTAAAGATGACTTTATCGATGATGCAGATTCCATGGAACCTGTGTTCACCGAAGAAGAGGAAGAACAGGAGTGTGATAGCGAAGCCAGTTGGGATTGATCAAATTACTGCGAGACAGGATTTCTGATCATAGAATACTTGTATTCATATCTTGTTCTTCTACACATGAGACAAAATATGTACTGCTTTGTGTAAAGAGGTGTTATTACTACGAGTGAAGTGAAGCTTTTGACTAGCTGGTTCGTTTCGTGCTGGTGCGTGGGTGTTGATCATAAGGACAAAATGGCAAATACTGTATGCACGTTTATCTGTAGTATATTTGTAATATCTGTTGACCAAGCTGTCATTGTCAAAGAAACATACCATCAGCAAAAAAATTACATTTATCTAGCAAAATGAATGAGCGTGCGCGAAAAAGTAAGAATTTGCATAAATTACCACCTGTATTCATATAGGTATGCGTATAACAACATTATTAATGAAGTAGTTTTTTTTTTGTTATTTTTATTTTTAATAAGAATGAATTTTAAGAGTTTTTTTTGACATGACACAATATAATCTATATGAGATGTGTTGCCAGAGAAATTTCTTTTGTAATATTATGCTCATTTTAAGAAAAAGTTGAGGTTGAAATGATTTCATTACATAGAAAATTATTATTTAAGATCTTATTCAAATCATTTGTACTGTTAATACTGAATCTGCACACGAGTGTTGTGATTTTATTTTTCAAGAACACGTGCGCAACTTTTCTGATCTTCAATATACTTTTACATGTAGGTGAATTTTTTATTTTACTTAATTAACGTATTGTGCCAAAGATGAATGTTCAAAATTTATAGCAGTGTAACTCATGGAATCCTTACAAAGCTTAAAATTTTGTTCATTACTATTAATGCTAAATGTTTCTGTATTTAAGAGACTGGAGCATATTTTTTTACAATCAATCACGTATCACCAGGTGTGCTGCAATATGGTTCATTTAAAAAAAAATAAGTATTTATACATGTACAGAATATGTATACAATACAAAACAATGTAAAACACATTAACAAAAAACCCATTCGCGTTTTAACTGATTATAAATTAATTAGGTTTAATACATTTGAATCACTAAAATGAATATTACCGAAATACCATCATATTGTAACACAACGTACACATTGTTTACTTCAGTTCATAATTTACGCTTTGATCTTCGATTTTGTTATTGATTAAATATTGCCAAAAATGATTAGTTTCAGTATTTTTTATGATCATACAATTTTGTACTGATAAATGCATTTTGTTCGTTATTCATTGAAGATAATTCGTTTAACATTTAACAATATTTTTTATAGCTATATGAAGTATAAAAAATAAGGCAATATTAATAATAATTTCACGAATTAATCTCTTAATGTTAAGACGTTGATTAAAATGATGTGATATGTTTTGACAAACATTATTTTGATTTATTTAAATCATTTTATCGTTTATAAATTATTATTAATTCATGGTGATAATTTTTTAATTGCTATTGTTTAGTTATATTATTATACGCTGTGTATGATGAAAATTTTGCCTCTTAGCTGGAGATGCTAAAAAAACTTAACAAATGTTATAACTCTATTATGTAACTTGGACACTTTCTAGTATATTATTTGGTTTAAAGTACAAAGAATATATTGAAACGGTATCTACTAAATAATTTATCTAAATCTCAAAATTGTTTTCGTGTATCTACTGAGAAGATCAATGTCGTATTCATTTATTGCAAATAACATATAATACTGCATTTTGCATATCACATGTATATAATAGGCATGTAACATATTTTCCCACCATTGCCGAATTTACAAATACTGTAGAGTCGTTAAAACGAGTATGGGGTGTTGAATGTAAATTACATTGATATATTTTGCAATATATTCTGAATTGATATTGTGTTCTGAACTTCACACTTATATGATGAATTCTTAGTATTGTTTTCTTAATTTTTAGATATTTTGAAATTTGATTTAATTTATTTTTTAATGCTTCATTCACTGTAGTATTAAAATTTTCTGATAAGTGTGACAGTCTAAGTAATTTTTATTAGTATAGTAATCACCAGAAATTAGACTACTAAAATTTAAACATCAATCTGATAATCCTTGGGATTCAACATTCTTTTAGCAAAACAATATTGGTATTTTTAAATGATTTGAAAAAATTCAATTCAACCATTTGCAAGATTTTGTTGCGTATGAAATCATTTTAGATTACTAGTTTGACTCTTCTTTTTTAGTTTTGATTATATTCTTCTAATGTTAAAACACTATTTATTATACGTCTATAATTACGTTATTAATATAAAACATTTGAAATGTATCTGATACAGTACTTTTGATTAACAATAATAATCGTCAAGTACAACAAAGTTAAGCCATGAAATTTTTTTGTTAATTACCTTTAATAGCAAAATTCTATTCAAGTAATCTTGATATCTTTATTGCAACAATGGCAAATCAATAATGTTGGGTAATACATCAAGAAGGTATAATAAAATATCTACCTACTGCACATTATTGGAATTTTGTAAAATAAAAAATAATCATTCTTTTAGACTACATCAATGCATATACATATATAGTTATTATTTCAAGTGAAAAATATCAACAATTTCTTTCTCAGACTGAAAAGAAATATACTTTAATGGGTAAATGCATAAATTTCATTTACTAATTTCATAATATCATCTCAATGGACACAACATAACAGTGTAGTGTAAAACTCTGGCTTTAACTCTTAATCTGACATTATTAAATTTCTGTATGAAAATTTATATTAAAAATTATGAATATTGCGTTTATTATATACAACCAACTTCATTAGGAATAAAATTTCATTAACAAACATCGATCAAATAGATATTTCTTTGTATAAATGATTTTTATACTTATTGTTAGTATGGTACACATTATTAAGCTAATAACACTGCCACCAATGAGCAGATGAAATGCAAAAAAGACTTCTTTTCTTATTGAACTGAAAGTTGGTTGTTTTTATTGTCAAACTCTATCCAAATCACACAGTTATATGTAGGATGAAAATTTTTTGTATAATAGATTATAATTTGTTGCGTAAAGAAAAAAATAAATATATGATAAATAAAAATATTAGATCTGAACATTTTAGAGGTAAGATAAGAAGTCAACTATGCTTTAATTTCTTGATAAAAAGATTGTACAGCTCTAATTTGATAAATCTACTCGTGCTTTAGAAAATTATATACCTAAACGAATATCAACAATTCTAATACTCAACATGAAATTTTGTAATTTATTTCATGTATTTAATTATAGGAACAAGACTTCAATTCAACTGAATTATGAAATTATGCTAATTATTACTACCTTCACATAATGAAGTATTTTGAGTTAATAAATTGGTTTTAAAAAAAAGTCATAAGCAGCTAAAAGTGTCATTGTTTTTTCCAATATTTTTTAAAAACAATGAGAAATTAAAGTTTTGTTATTTATGAAGCTACATATTATCTTCATTTTATCGGAGTGAAAAGTGATAATACATTTTTATCAGAAGTTAAAAATCTATTTATTATTTAAAAATTCAATTGAGTAACATAATTATGCATTTTGTAATCGTTTTTAAAATTAATGTTGAAATAGTGATATAGTACTTCTTTAATTTGATGACAAATTATTGAACTTACAAACCGGAATATAAAAATTTCTAACAAATGCAGCAAACGGATGAAAAATAATTGTAGTATACATGCATAACACATACGTACGTGTAAGTACATACACAAACAAGGTTACATTTAGATACCCCACCCCTACCCTTCCCCCATGTCCCGCTCTTGCCAAAAGTAATTGAATAAGCATGCATTTGTTAAAATATCACTTATTCTGGAATTTTTCATGGCTTTACAATAATTATAATTCTCATTGAAATTTCTTCAATTATATGAAATATCCAATAAATGGCACATATTCATTAACATAATTGAGCAGCCACTGTATTCAATGTTTACCACTGTAGAACTAAATTTATTGAAAGTACATTCAAAAATCTTATAATTCAATAAATAACTACAGTATTTATTGAAATATTTACATCTATACCATCTCAATAATTTCAAACATATTATTATATCGATAAAATTTACGATATATACATAATTAAAGTGAAATAAGAATAATGCGCAGTAACGTTTATTAAAAACTCTCAAATATAATTCTTTTACCAAAATCAAATTAAAAAATTGGAAAAGCTATATAACAGCATAACAAAATTCAATAAATAACAAAAAGTATTCCACTGACAAAAAAATGCTGGCTTGAATGATGCAAAATATTGTGCATCATGATTAAAAATATATTGTTATACATAATATTTTTACAACTATCGGTTAAAGTTAGAATTTCATTTACCTATCAATTGGATACTTACATATTTTAGTAATTCCTTCTGATAAAATTCATAGTTTCAACTACATCAAATCTTTCGTTGCCTTGCTAGTACTATATTCAATTTTTTTATAATATGCTAGATAAACTTTTTTATCACATTAATATTTCTTTACGATGGAATGTGGAGAAAATATAATATAAATGTAATGCCAGGTACTTATTATTGCAGATTTGCATTTATATTACGCAACGAGCGCTACAACTGAGTATCATCATCTCATAAGTCTTAAAGCTGACTTAAAAAAGTTAATATATTATATGCAAACATTTATTAATAAGCACTTGGCTGTACGCAGATAATTAATTATCTACGAACAATAAAGCAAAGACTAGATTCGATTTTGCCTAGAACTATTGAAATAAACGGTATTAATAATTCTATAGAAATATTTAAAAAAACAATTACTTTTTACTCTACAAATGAATATACATAATTTTTTAAGATTTCTATTTCTAAATTATGATATTCCATACTTTGTTTTCATAACGATTTGAGTTAATATGAAACAAATAAGTTCATTTATCAACAGAGTAAAAATTTAACGTTGAATCACACAAAAGCATTCACATGAAGTATAAAATCGACATATAATTGAAAATTTGCAAATTTTTTCGTCGAATAGAAAAAATATTATTTTGTGAGCTTCATTCAAGATTATCAACACTGACTTGCAGAATATGTACAGTAGTACACAATCAAAATAACAAACAAATAAATAAATAAATAAATAAATAAATTCAGTATATTCTATTAAATTGTGATTAAGAGTGTTAAAATTGATTTAGATTATTTTATTCTATACCAAATGTATTTGTTTCTTCCACGGCTAGCAACAGTTTTTCATATAAAATTTCTGGTGTTGGATAAGGTGGTAAATCCAAGCGATTAAAGCAGGTATGTGCTCTGGAAATCAAAGATGGAACTTTAATTTTTAAAATTTATCGAATTGGAAAAGAAGAGAATAACGTACCTCGGTAAACTATTAGGCCTTCCCCATTTTTCAATACAGAATTTTCGCGGTCCAGTTGAACCACGCAGTGCTGCAAAACCTTCGTAAGGTATACTTGATGTACCAGTAACAAATTGCAGAAGTCTAAGTCTCTGCTCGTTTGTGAAACGACTTATGCTACTCCAAAACCATTCAATAACTGGGTGCGCATCGTGATAACCACTTCGATACTCCGTATGAGCTCTCCAATCATTTAAATCAATTTCGGCTGCGCCAGCTATAACCAATTCTAATTCTCTGGCATCGAAAACGGAAACCAATCGCGGATCGACAACTTCGTAAAAACCACGAACTAGAGATTCAGTTTGTTCTGCCACGCCGCGTTCTAAACGCCAACGTACGACTCTTTCCAAATATTCCTTCTTATTTTTCTCCGTAACCGGTATGTTTCGACCTCCCGGTTTTAATTCCCTTTCCGCGACTCTTCCTAATAGTTCTTCCGTAACCGAGAATGTTAAATCTAATGGTTCAATACTTATATCTCTTTCTTTGATCCACACGAGACTTTGATGAAATTCTTGATCCAAACTTTCGAGATCGCTCAAGCTTGCTGATATTCTCAGTAGTGCCTTGTAAAATGGTCTTGTAAAAAAGGCATCGAGTAAATACTGATGAACCAAGGCAAGACCTAACACCCTTCCGGAAAATTTGAACCAATCGTGATAATTGTCAACAAATGCTGACATAGGCGAAACTTGAACAGTATACGTATCGTTTGCGGAATATTCAAAAAGGCCATAATAAGGATTGAATAGTTCACGTGAGAGGTGAAAAAAGAATTCACGCGATGGACCTCCGTAATCCAGTCCTTCTTCATGGTCGAAAATTACGACTAGTTTGCCTTTTTGTAAATCTTTTTTCGATGCAGCCATTATACGCGTAAAAGCATCTTCCAATAAATGATCTCTTCGTATATGTAATCTAAAAGTAGGCACTGTCATTAATATTATTGCTTCAGATTAAATTACATTTCTAAAATAATATTCATACTTCAATTTTCCAGGACCTTGTCCATATCCTTTACTTTCTAATTTTCTGTAAAACGTTCTCAATTTTGCTTCAAAATCTCTCCTATATGGAGCTGGAGCTCTCGCGGAAGCTCTAGTTAAACCAGGAGAAGCATGTGGACTGCTGTGCGGCGATCGACTTACATTACTCGGTACATACGACATAATTTCTTGCTCGAACAAACTAAAAAGAAGATTTACGTCTTAATGTATTTTCAAATTTTTAAATAATTCAATTTAATACCTCAGCAATAGGGCTAACGGAACATCGTGTCCAAGTCTTTGTAAAGCCAGAGTCCCTTCAACTCTGATAGTATTGACTTTTTCTCTAAGTGCGAGATTTTGTCCCAACGCAGAATGTCTTTCTTTTAATATATCCATAATATTCGGTTGACGGAGAAAGGCCACAACTTTGTCGTTGTAAGCGACAGGTATATCGGGTGCTGTTGATGCTATCATTGCTTGAGGCCTGGGTGGTGGTGCGGGTGCAACGGGTGGATCGTCTAATAATGTTCTTGGATGAGCTGCTTCCGTCGGCAATCTTGGATCGACGAAAGACGTTGCTTTTCTTGCGTGACAGATGAAAAATCTCTATAATTTCGTATCAATTTAAATTCATTCAATCCTCTTTAATAAAATTTAATTTATTGTTTTTCTTTTGTGTATACCTTTCCTGTTCGATCCAACTTAGATTCGTATCCCCTAGGCAAATCTTTGGTTGTGTCAGCAAAGAAGTTTATTAATGCAACTAAATCTCTGTTGTGCTCATAACGAGAGAACACAATTGGATCCCTTCGAATTCTGCTGATCATATGCTTCAAACTTGGGTTCCGATTATACAATTCCATAGCATCAGCATTCGTATGTAGTAGTGTAAAAAAATCAGGTCTCGTTAAAAAGAGAACAGGAGGTGTCGTGGTAATATCAAAAGTTTGCGCTTCGGTTCTTTGAGCACGCTCAATAGATCGATCAGTAATATCTACATTGTTTTCATTGCTATTCGAGCTATTTGTTTCACGATCGATATTATCTGGTCGTGACATTGTTCTACGAACACTTTGATAGCGCCTATCCAACTGCTGTCTTCGCAGATCACAACCGGTATTGCGCGACGTCAAACTCGGTCTTTGCCATGTCGTTGTGCGATTAATATGATCGATGTAAAATACCCGGCCATGGCTATCTATTCTAGCTTCCCAGGCTGAGAAAAAGTAATAGCCGTGATAAAACAGATAATTATCATAACTAATTTTTCAAACTGAGATTGTTTTAAATATAATATTAATTATGAATAATATACAAATATTATTATTCTTACAAGGAGGAAGAGGTTCTTCTATAGACAATGACACGTTCGACGTTTGACAGGACGGCAAAGGTCGCAATGGCTTTGGATGATGAGTCGGTGTTGGCGGACATTCGGTTTGAGTATTCAATACTGTTTCTGGTCTTGTTAATGGTCTATGTGGTCTCGGTGAACTCAGTAATGCTATACTTTTCGTGACTGCTGTTCGAGTCTGGTAATGTATAATATTCAAGTAGTAATCAGTATGAGTATGGATAAAAATGTTTGCAAGTCAAATTATAAATTATGAGTATTTTCTTAATATCGTATGACATTTCTCAAATACTGTTTACCTTTGCATTAGATGATTCATCAACGTCAACAATTTCAAATCCGAAATAATCTTCTGGATGTAACGGTAACGGGTGTTTCTGTAGGTGCCGTTTAGGTAATTCTGGCGGTAATGGTGTTGGTAATGCTTTAATACGATGCAAAGGTCTGTGAGCTGATCTTGGTGGTAACGGAGGTGGTTTTGGTTTAGGATAAAGTGTATCGTACACAGATTCTGGAGATAAATCTGCAGTACTACGCCACAATTGATAATATTCAACATTTTCCTTCATTGCTGCATTCATAACATTACATGGTTTCTGTAATGTGAAACTCATGAGATTGAGTACTCATTCAGTTAAATTTATAGGTTTTGAAATTCACCTTTTTTGTGCCATTGTGTATACTGGATGCTTGTTGAGTCTCTGTATCTGAATTACTTTCTTCGCTGCTATTTGATAAATTGAATTGGACATCTAAACTCTGTGCTTGATCAAGTGGCAGAGGTTTAATACCAGGATAATGTACAAGCGCTGTTGCATTTTCTTCAATGTCTTGATGCTGTCGCATTGCACTTGCTTGATTAAAATGCACTACTGGTAATTTGAACGATTCACTCGTATTAGCATCACCATCATTAGATGTGGTGGCATTCTGTGGACAGGAACCAGATTCAAAAAATTTGTTCTTAATTTTACAAAAATATTTAAATAGACAATCACACTTACAGGTAGATTATAATTATCATTGGAAGAACTTGTAGTAGATAAATTGAATGATTTTTTCATAAGACCATTATTATAACTATTACTCGAACTTGGTAAGCAGATATTTTTCAATGAATTTTCACTTGAATTTTCGAGCCCTCTTTGAATTACATCATTCTTGGTATGATTTATCAACTTTTCTAACTTTCTGTTAACAACATCGTTAATATTACTTGCAGTATTATCAGAACTTGAAGGCACATCTGGTAAAGTTGAAGTTGAGGGCATTACAGACTTATCTGCATATAAAGTTTGGCTATTATTTTCATTTTTCATATGTTTATCACATGTAGTTTCAGGTTTCTTATTGTATTTACTTTGCTCAATTTCAAAACTTTTATAGTTCTCAGCGCTATTCAGAGTTACAGTTTCGAGAGGTGAAGTTTCGATTGCGGTTGACGAATCATAAGTATTATTTGGCAGTATATTACTTCTTGATTCTTCTGTTGTATTTTTATCATTCCCTAAGAAAAATCCTTTTTTTCTTATCAAGTTCTTATGTGACAATAATTTTTGAGAAGAATTCTGAAAAGATGTATTGCATGATTCAGTTTTATTCTTGACTACCAGATCAACATTTACACTTGAACCACTTTCATTCTGAGACAATTTTAGGTCATCAATTTTGCATACAGAATCGGTGTGGAAGATGTTGGACATAGCATTCCCAAAATCATGTGAAATATCTGTTTGATCTATTGATGTTTGAGTAGAAATTCCTCCAATATTAGAAGACATTGAATTGTTGGGTGAATTTCTTTCAGAATTATTTTTTTTACATATTGAAAAAGTATTGTTAATCATTTCACTTTCTACTTTGCATAAGTCTTCAACTTTTATATTGTCATTTGCAATGTCAGAAGTTAAGTAATTGGATGATGTTGAAGTACTTTTAGATTTTACAATGTTGGTAGATATTCCAACACATTGATCTCCTAATTCTGTAGTATCAGAATCTTCTTTAGATATTGTTTCTGTGTTATTTGTTTCTGAAGGCATCATAATAAAATTTTTTTTAGGAATAGCTATCTGTAAAGAAAAATATAAATATAAAATATATATATATATATATATATATATATATATATTACGACATGTAATTTATAATTTTTTTGTAATACCTAATATAGGTTTCGAAACAAAATAATTCTATTCTTGTAAAAACTATGAAATATTAATTAGTTTAACATATTCAGTGAAAATTTACCTCAATACATTAATATTGGAAATCTGATTAAAATGCATTGGTGACAAGTACTGGATATTATAGAATATTAATTAATGTACATTTATAAGTGATTCATAAATAACATATATTATTTAATAGAATATTGTATTTTGTATCATGAGTACTCACTAATTTCAGAGAGATTTCATTTTATCTTTCGTGGATGAGTTTTATAACATTTTGTTTTGAAAAACATTGCTCACGGAGCTATAGAGACTTGATTCGTCGAATCGTTTGCGATTATAGGCTCATTAGATCGACAAAACTCACTTTATAATGCATACGGATGGGCTAAGTGATAGACTTTCTGACAGAATGCACAAAACATGTAATGTCTGACGGTCTGACCGGTACAAATCGTAAGTAGATCCATTCCTAGATGGGTAAGTTTTAAGCCAGATTGAACAAATTCTTTTCACTTTGCACTATTCACCCTAAGATGGCGAAGATGAATATACTTATCAACTTTCATTGTTTAAGTCTAAAATTTCAAATTTATTGTATTTTTTATATAACCAAATTAATTCACAAATTACTTATTGGCACAAGATTAATCATTTTTACTATATATCTGATTGAATAGTTTGATGGGAAATTAAGGTCTGCCCACTCAGCCAGCGGTAGCAGGCATACAAAAAAACTTCACTAGATATTCCCTATAAATTTGTAACTATTTTGTATGCAAAATATTTTATCGCATATATCTACAATCGCATCATTTGTTACAAAATTGAAAAATTCTTATAATAAATTATTTTAATCGTTTGTGCATCCATTTACTTAATATTTTCAACATTAGATCAAATATTTGTGAAGCTTGTAGGTTAATTAAATAGTTATTGTTAACGTTGTATTTTAATGCAGAGAACAGCTATACTTATATAAAATTCATAATGTCTGGAAATCACACAAAAACAGTTTCCAAATACTCTTTAGAGCACGTTAAATTGAATATTGGTGGTTCATTGTTTTACACCACCATTGATACACTGAAGAAACATGACACAATGTTACGAGCAATGTTTAGTGGACGTATGGAAATTCTGACTAATTCTGAAGGTAATTTACATTTATTAATTTCAACACGAAATGCATTTATACTATAAAGAGATTCATTTTTTATTGCATTTATAGGATGGGTATTAATTGACAGGTGCGGTAAACATTTTGGAACCATATTAAACTTCTTACGAGATGGATCTGTTTCACTTCCAGAGAATTATACAGAAATAGCAGAATTACTTGCGGAAGCAAAGTATTATTGTATTGACGAATTAGTTGAATCTTGTAAACAAGCATTATCCAAAAAAGAGCAAGAGGCTATACCAATTTGTAGGGTACCTCTCATTACATCTCAAAAAGAAGAACAATATCTTATTAATAATACCACAAAACCTGTTGTGAAATTACTTATGAACAGACATAATAATAAATACTCTTATACAAGGTAGATATAATTTAAAAATACTATTTATACAGAAGGAAAATAATTTGAATGGATTATTCTTTCACAGCAACTCGGATGATAATCTGTTAAAAAATATTGAGTTGTTTGATAAAATGTCACTTAGATTTAGTAAAAGGGTATTATTTATCAAAGATATTATTGGATCAAGTGAAATATGCTGTTGGACATTTTACGGTCATGGACAAAAGGTAGCTGAAGTATGTTGCCATTCCATTGTGTATACAACAGATAAGAAACATACAAAAGTAAGTTGAAGGAAAATTCTATTACATTCATATAATATATGATTAAGATAAATACTTTTATCACTTTTGATAGGTGGAATTTCCAGAAGCACGTATTTATGAAGAAACATTGAATATATTGTTATATGAAAATCAAGACGGATCGGATCAAAAAACTGTGCATGGAGCATCTAACGCATCTGAAGATGATAATAGGAGTATTCGCTGCATTAAACAAAGTACCAATTAAATCATTTGTTGTTTTTAATATTTTCTAGATGTATAATAAACTTGTATTATTGTTATTATAAGCTTTTTCACATAAAGAATTTAAAATGAATTTTAAAATGTTATATTAAAATATGCTTTTTGAAAATAAATAAAATTTTTGATTTGTAAAATGTAAACTGACCTTCAAAATCTGTGTGGTTTCTGAATGTACCATACATATTATGAGTACATACTACTCCACACTCCACATGCTATTAGGCAGTAGGTCTACATACCATTAATAATTTTCGTACCGGCAAATGTCAGAACGAGAACCTAACCTACCGAAAGAAAAGTATGTAGTATTACAAATTATAAAATTGCAATTTATTGTTATAAATATTCAGGAATCGCTACAAAATGACAGGTAGATAAATAGACATCCATAAGCTACCATCTTAATATGTATGAATTTTTTATGATTTCATTGTAATTCTCTATTTTGCCCTATAGCGAAGCGGAATATTTTATTTACATATGAATTAATCGTTGGTATATTATCCATTGTATTATTTTTACTTGGATTTTTCCCGCTGACGCATTATGATAATACTATTGCAACATTTAATGATATTCCTCATACAATAGAAAATGTAACGTGAGTTTTATATCAAATTTATTGAATTCATGTGATACATAAAATTCCTCATTCATTTTTCATTAACATATTACATATTTACATTACATATTTATTTTATTACTTTAGATTAAGAACTGATGAAATATATGAACCAAAAATTAAGAAACTAATTATTATGGTAATAGATGCTCTAAGATGGGACTTCGTAGTTGGACCCACAGGAAAATCAGCTATGCCAATGACGAATGATATTATAGAAAATTCATCTGCATGTATATTTAAAACTAAAGTCCATTCACCAACTGTTACCATGCCTAGAATAAAGGTATTATTCAAACAATATACTGTTTAATTGCAGAATTATAATTATTGTTTATTTGTCACACATAAAATCAGGCAATTGTAACAGGTGCAGTATCTGGTTTTGTTGAAATTGCATTAAATTTGGGTAGTAAACCTATCCAAGGAGACAGTTTGCTACATCAAGCAAAACAACAAAATAAAAAGATTATATTCTTTGGCGACGAAACTTGGATTAAATTATATCCAAAATTGTTTGACCGTTATGAAGGAACCACATCATTTTTTGTAACCGATTTCACAGAAGTACTTATACGAATATTATATTAATTTCATTTTTAATTGGTATTAGTAGAAAATTATACTTTTTAGGTAGATAATAATGTCACAAAGCGTGTAATTCAGGAATTGGAAAATGAGGATTGGTCGATACTTATACTACATTATCTGGGGCTAGATCACATAGGACACGTACATGGACCATTTAGTTCTCATATAAAACCAAAACTTGAAGAAATGGATGATATTATTAATAAAATCTATTCCAAAGTTACTCAGTTGGTGAGCTAACAAAAAAATTGTTCAAATTCCTTATAGGTTTATTTCAAGTGGTGTTTAAAATGATTGTCTTGTAATATATTTTTGAACTTATTTATTTACTAGAATCAGAATAACCAAACTACAATATTTCTTGTTACTGGTGATCATGGAATGAAAGATTCTGGAGGTCATGGCGGATCAACTGAAGCTGAAGTAATGGTGCCTTCTGTAGTTATTGGAACATGTTGTTCAAAACAAACAAATGAACCAACTGAAATTTCTCAAATTGATTTAACAAGCACATTGGCTGTGATTTTGGGTTTACCAATTCCTCGTTCAAATATTGGTTCTATAATACTTCCACTAATTAATAATTTTACACCTTCAGAACAATTGTTTCTACTGTACTACAATGCAAAGCAAGTTTTATCTAAGTTTGAGCTTATTCCAGGCTACAAATTTCAATGTTAGTTGATAATTATTCATTATTATTCCTGAAAATAATTAAATATTAATATGAAAATTATTTTTCAGTTGCATTTAACAAATTTTCAGAGGCTGTGAAATCACACACTATGTGGTTAAATTCTGATAGAAAATTAAATTATTTGTTTGAAAAAGCACTAAATTCTTATAAAACAGCAATTGAAGAAATGCAGAGATTGCTTGTCAAAAGTATATTAAAATATGATTATTATCTTATGACAATTAGTATATTTTTATTATTTCAGGTAAAAATATTCTTCATCAAATATGTATTTCTGAAACATGCTCAAAACATATTTAATCTGTTGTAGGTACTTTATATCTTACCTATCAAAGCGGATATCTCACTGAATGTAAATAAAAAAACAATTACTGTGATTGCACTTAATATTTTTATATTACTCATAATAAAGCAATATTCAGGGAATAGTAATATAACATTATTATATAAAAGCAAAATTATTTTACAAATAATTATTACTATCTGTGTAATCATAAATTCTTTCTTGATGGCAAATGTTAATATTTTAATAACAATTAAGAGCTGGGTAAGTATTGATTCGACTAATAACAGAATAAATAAAAATAGAAATAAAACTAAAATTAATTTATTAGTTGAATAATAGCAAGTATATAAAGATAGCTCATTGTTGCAATCTGATCCATGCAATCAGTTTGAGCAGCAGCAGTTTCATAGAAGAGGAACATCAGCTGTGGTACTTTCTATGGGTTACGGTCATCATACTTCATTCCTACGATTACTTCAAAAATTTTTCAAAATCGCTCATAAAGTAAATTTCAAAATGCTCCAGTTGTATCAAATTTTTGAGTGATTTGAGAGTGATGAATAATTTAATTACAGGAATTATCAACAGTTGAGCATAACATTTGTAAATATACTATTTATATTAATAAGTCACCGGGTTTTATGCAAATTGAACAGCAATGGTGATAAATTTGCTCATTTGCCAAATATTTCGGGCTGGTTGAAAGATCAGGACAATAAAACAGGGATGACATGTTTTCTAATAGTAGGTATGGTCAATTTCAAATTATCTAAGAGAAAAATCAAATAGTACATCATGTCATAATCATTTAATATAATTTCAGCATTACTATGTTTAGTATGGATCAGTATTATGACTGAAGAAAAACAATACAAATTTTCAACATTTATCCTGAATCTGTTACTTGCCATTTCAATTTATCTCCGTCACATGGCTAATGATTTTGTCATAAGAATATTTCATTTTCCTTCTAGGTGAGAATTATAAAAAACAATTTTTCCAATTTTACATTCTTATTGGTATTTTATGATTTTAGAGGAATAAATGAAGTAAGAATTTTCTGGATAATTTTATTATTTTCAATAATTATCTCTATCTTAAAATTAATATCAACTGCAAGGTATGAGAAAAAAAAGTTGTTTCACAAATTAATTTTATTTTTTATACAATTTTGGATAACTGTAAGTGCATTACTTCACCAACCTCACAATGTTATATTACTGCCAATGCAAATTCTATATAATGCATTTATTTACAAGTTTTTAAGAGACTATGAAAGGTTGGAACTCAGCATTTATATGTACGCTTGGATTGGATATAACTTTTATTTTTATCAGGTATGAATTTATAACAGAATAAAACAATATATTAATATAATATATTAATTGTAAGTATTATACCAGGGGAATACAAACAGTTTAGCAACTATCAACTTAGCTACTGGTTATGTTGGTCTTGAATCTTACAATCCCACAATTACTGGATTGTTCTTAACAATCAATATTTATTCTGCTCATGTGATAGCAGTACTCTCTGCTTTTTACTATGGTACTATAGAAGGAAAATATAAGTAAGTTTAATTACTTCAATCAAAAATAACACTGAGTAGACTAAAATTAATCTGATTTATTTTATACAATTCAGAAATCATAATTTAAAAAGCACCATTGCTGAACCGTATATCATGTGGAGGCTTACAACATTATTTATGTATCTCATAATTATTGGTATTCAGAGGTATCATTTATTTATATGGACTGTTTTCTCGCCAAAATTACTATACGAAGCATATCACACCGTTTTTATATCAATTATTATAATTATAATAATGATTATTATAATCGCTAGTGAGAATATTTTTAACAAAAGTATTATCAAAAGTTGTTAATGTAATCTATTGTAATAAAATTGGTTAAAAATGAGGAAAATGTTTAGCAAAATGTTAATATAATTAAAAATAGTTTCAGTATGAAATTACCTGAAATTTATATCTCTGAATAAATAATGTTTTTGGTTCGAAAAAGAATGGAACTATATAGTTACTAATCGTCGAAAGAGTTAAAGATGGCGGTAGAGAGCAAATTCTCACTGAGTTGCATCATTGCGCATTTCGATCTCTTCTTTTGAGTTTCAACATATTTCCTAAATAAAATGAACAAATATTGTGCTAATATTTATTGACTCTATTTATCGAGAATAGTTAACGAAACAAGAAATATTAACATTGTATAAAAAATCACAAACGAACATTCTATTATTTAAAACTGTAGAAAAACATAGTATCTTAACCTCTGATCTTCAAAAACAACCAATCGGAATAATTCTGCCAACCGCAATTTTGGTCTAAAATCGTTTTTACAAACACATAAGGAAGAGAAAAACAAAAATAAAACATTGGAATTAGATACAAATTTTTTCTGTTGATAAAAAAAATTTTACACAATTTTTTAATATGAAACAAAATTAAAGTTCTAGTAAACTTTTTTCATGTTGATCAGCCTTAAAGAAATCGGAGTACAATGGGTTTTACGACGTCAGTTTCGTTTCTCCAATATATCCATGGTATAAATACGTAAATACAAGTAAATGAACGAAACGAAAAATTAAGTATAGCGATTTGATAATATTTAAACATTTTGTCCCGTTTGGTATTATACAACTATTCGAATTACTTTCTCACTCACAACAGGTGTCTCAGCTATGATTTTAATTAAATCGTGGTATCCAACGCCTCCGATAAGTTGCTCAGTAGTGCCGCTTGAGTGACCAAAAAGTGAGAATGTATATTTACTTCCCCTATCGGAATAAACATTCAAGAATTTTATCCAATTATAATGAAGTGAGTTTACTTCGGAAATTGGAAAATTCGGGGCATCTTGACGACAGATTGATGCTTTTCTTCATTGATCCCCATTTGACGATGATGTAAAAGAATACAGTGCTGTCATGGACACAGATGTAGAACTTGTCAAGGGCGAAGGGTGTGAAACAGGCCCGGGTTGTTCTGGTTACTCTAGTATGGTGCACAGTAAGAAAGTTATAAAACATGCATTACGCCAGCAAGCTAAGAGAAGAAGAAAAAACACCACTATAGCTGCTGGTAACTCTCGTACTTTGCCTAGAATTGTTGTCAAACCCCTGCCTCCTCCACCTCCCAACGATCCACCATCGCCTGTCAATAATGTACAACACACAAATACAGGTATTTTATAATGATTTATAAATAATATAAACTGAATCTGACTTAATTTAATAAATTAAAATCATCCTAGCTGTTGAAGAGCCAGCTGCAACAATGAGAGAGGTGCTAGCAAGTTTACCTGGCTTCAGTTTAAAGTCTGGACGTAGACGTTCTACAAAAAGATTATCGGCAACAGCACAGTTAGAAGCAGGCCTAGTAGATCTGGAATCTCCTGCCAGCATTCTTGCTAACACTAGCTTACGAGCTCTATTAAACAGGCATACATTCCAGGGACTTCCACCATTATATCAGAGAAAACTTGCGCAATTATTACCGGCTGTTGATAGACAAGTATAGTTAATTTTTTAATTGTTTTATTTCAGTAAATAAAAAATTTAACAACTAAAGATAATTTTTATTTTAGGACGCAGCCACATCTGGACTTAACAATGAATTTTTTGCCAGAGCTTGCTTGGAATGGCGAAAACGTCTGGCAGAAGGTGAATTTACACCAGAGAATCAACAACGTCTGAAGATGGAAGCGGAAAGAGATAAAAATAAACTTGATCCATGGAAAGTGAAACACTTTGAACCAATTTGGGGTGAGAAGCGTGAACCCAAATTAAGATCGGGATTACATTGTGTTACGGAATTAAGATCTTGTGGAGCAGTTACACGTTCAAGTTTGAGATTACGTTTAGAATCTAATATTGATGCATTGACCACAGAGCATCCACCATGTCCAATTTCTGTTACAAATAATAAAATAGAGGAAGAATGTAAAGTCGAGCCATGTTCTAAAGTATCAAACGAATTAACTGAATCTGATGATATTCAAGAAGATGTCGGTATCTCCGATCTCAATGAAACTGCGGACAATCTAATAAAGCAAGACCACGTGAACGAAACAATAAATGTAAGTTCAGTCGCTGAAGAGCCTACGTTGATAGAAAACACGGTTCAACAAGTATGTATAGCAAAACAAGACGAACCTACGATTTCCTTCAATGAAGAAAATGAAACTGCAACTATTGTTATTGAAGAACCAATCACTGAAATTAACATCACCAATGTACAAAATGTTTATGAAGAAAAAATGGAGTTATCGCCGTGTGAAAAAGATTTGCAAACTGTGAGCGAACATATCTTGGAAGTAACAGAAGAGGAAGCTGTGCAATTGGCAGAAGAAGTTTCATCGCTTAGATCTAATAATCAGTTGGATCAAATCTCGCACAGGCACGATGAGCCAATCTCACAAATATCAGATGACTGTATAACTTTGAACATGAATCAAATATCTACAGAAGTTTCGAAAGTTTCACCGGACGAGCAACAACTGTCTCGATTGTCGGACGATCCGATTTATCAGATGACTGAGTGCGAAGCTACGACCACCAGTGCTACTACATTAAATAATACATCGTCACAGGATCAGGTACAAACAGAGATTGTTCTGGATGATGCTACTTTGCTCAACAGTCAAATGGAAAACAACCAAATTTCTCATCAGAACGTGGATGATGAATCGCAAATTCCTGAAGGGATGGAGATCGACACTGAAACATTGCAACGTATACATGAACTTGCGGTATGAAATATCGAACGATGGAGAATTGTCAATTTTTCTTCTTTTAAATTTCTAATTAATATTTTTCACAGGTTCGCGGAGAATTGCGCGAAGCGTATGAAGAAATATCTGGATGTTCCGAAGAGATAATGTATCCAATTCTTGATGGAATGGAAATGGAAACTAATAATACAGAGGAAGCTAAATCTCAAGTCGCGTCGATGCAGTCGGAGACTGTGAGTGAACCACAGGACGCAAATTGCGACAACGTGGATGAGGCTCTTCGAGATGCCAATAATTACGTGTGTTCAGAGATGCTTGAATGTAGTTGGACAGTAGACCCGACGGTTAATAATATTAACAATAACAATAGAGTGAGTATATTAGTGATTTATTTTTTTTTGTAACGAAAGGTTTTTTTGCTTATTTCATTCAAAAAGAGTAAATGAGTTTTCGTTATCGTGAAATGAAAAGTACGATCTATCCTTAGACTCAAAGTGAATGCGAGTTCTATGAATTATTCACTTTTTTCGTTATTTTATGAATATAGTACCTTTTATATAGTTGATTTTTCTTTTACCGCAACGTTAAACACATTCTTAATGAAGCTTTGGACAGGTCTGTATTGGTAACAATATTTAAGTAAGCAGCTTGAATACACGATGAAATGAAAATAAAAATGAAAGCATTCATCGTTCAATTCACTGCAATAGCAAAACTCGTGCCAATTTTATAAAATAAGATTTTATCTTTTCGCAAAGACACAAGAGGAGCTGCAGGTACCCTGGCCATTAGTTGCTGCTGCATTGGACGGATCTGTGGCTGCTAACATAACCGTCACCACGCAAGAAGACTGCAATGATTCGTCCCCGTCAATTGACACAAGCAATAGTAACACGTCTCAACAATTCATCACAACGGAAGCAGCTAACGTGGAGCCTGTGAATTGTATTCAACTACCTGTGATGCAAGGAACGCCTTTTCAATCGGAACCTCTGGCAACGATCGGAGCCTCAAATGCAAATTGCATTATGAAAAACATTCAAACTCCGAATCAGCCGATAATTACGTTTCCGCAGTTGCAATCTATAAGATTTGTGCAAACTCGTTTTCACGCGGAGCAAACGACAGCTCCAGTTGTTGATAATATTCAAGCAACAATTGCTGCTCAGGTACCGAGTCAAAACGCTCAGCATCCACAGCTGAATGCCATACGAACGACCGAAGATAGTCTTCGAGCTCAGAACAGTGTTCAACGTGGCAATGTTCGCTCTAACGTAACTCAAAATCCGACGGTTAACGTTATACCAAATACAATAAGCGTACAAAACCGAGTGACAAATCCCATTGTTATTCAGCAACAAGCCCCCACAGCTGCTCAACCACGTCAAATTGTGACGATTCAACAGCAGCAGCAGTCGCAACCTCAAATTCAGCCCCAGCCACCACAGCAACATCAAACACAGCAACAACAGACACCACAACCGCAGCAACAACAATTTCAGGGCGCAACGGTTATGGTGTCAACGAGATCAAATAAATCCGCTAATGGTAGTCAGCGTTCTCGTGCAAATAATAGAGATCAGAGCAGTGGAAGATCGCGTAGCGCTACGAAAGAGCCACCGGGTGCTGTTAATTTAGAAAGGAGTTATCAAATATGCCAAGCGGTAAAATACTTAATATTTGATTATATTCTATATTAACTTTTGTTAATGCCGTACAAGTACAAAATTCTAAATAATCGTTGCAGGTGATACAGAGTTCGCCGAATAGAGATCAATTGAAAGCACATCTGAAACCACCCCCGAGTTTACTGGCACGAGGAGACGGTGCCATTACGGCCAATAAATCCGGTGGCAGAACATTAACAACTGTTAAAACACAAAAACCACAGCAGCAGTCCTCGCAGCATGGGAAACAAACACAGAATAAAACCCAAACAGTAATGTTAAAACACGTTTTTGCCACTACACGGCAAGCCGCTTCGGTAGAGGTATTTCATATTTTTTTTTTCTTGAAATTTTAATTCTCTATACATACAACATTTAATTCGCTTAATGATTACTTACAGCCAACGGACAGTAATTCTGTAACACATCTTAGTACGACGGCGAACAACGGTCTTGGACAATATATACTTGTGCAACGAACTGGTGTCGGTGATGGCGCACCGCGTGCTTCGTCCGCACCTCCTTTACCGCCCCAAATTGCGAACATGGGTGTCGGTGTTGGTGTTCACTTAGTGCGCGGTCGGCCAGCTAGTGCTGGCGAAGGATCTCATCAAGCTGTAACTTTAAAAGCAAGGGGCGCAAACGATGGTAGAGGGTCAGGTGGTGCCGAGCCCTCTGCGCCAGGAATGATAATAGGTGGTGATCCACCGCCTCCCTGCGAGTGCAACATGCGTGGTGCAATGATAATTTGTCGTCAGTGTGGAGCTTTTTGCCATGACGACTGTATCGGACCTCAGCACATTTGTGCTACCTGTCTCATTCGTTAAAAGTACTCATGCGCGCAAAAAATCCGACTGAAACGAAGAATCTCAATCACGCTGAATAGTTATTAATTGAACACACTGTTTAAAGTTAACCAAAAGTTCAATTTACCAGGAGTTCCATTCTAATGAAATTTTTTCAATTTATTTTTCTCTTATTGATGTCAGACGTGGTTTTGATTCTTTGTATTTATAAGAACTGTAGGATCATTGATTATAACAGTTCGAATTATTGAAAATTGTGCTTTATTTGCATATGATTTTCTGAAATGTTATCATACTATCGATGAAACTCAAATTTCTGTGTAAATACGATATAATTTTGAATAATGAAATAAGCAACTCGGTTCTGCTTGCCACTTGCATTTAACCGATAAATGCATTCATCAATTTTGAATTAACAGGGGATATCTTAAGTTGAGAGATAAAGGTGCTGTGTGTCGTGAAAGATGAGGATGTGTAGTAAAAATTTTGAATTGAAACGAAAAATATTCGTCTTATTGGAATATTCATTTCATTTGTGACGTGGCTTGATAAATCAGCCAAAAAATTGTGATTAGTATTGTATGTATAGAATGTTTCTAACTTGACCGTAAGTATTATATGGCTCACAAAGATTGCAGATTAATTCAAAATCATATCTAATAAGTATACTACATTATTTTTTAGTTGCCCTTGACTCGAGTGTATTTTCGTATAGAGGCAATAAAAATTAGCACTCGTCGTTAAATATAGAATATTGGGATTGAATCCTAAATATAGGCAATCGATAGTTCACAAGATGACACTCAGCACTTCAATTTTTACGGTGTTTTATCACTGTTTTGAGAGCTGCAAGGATACAATTGGACTGTTTTTAATTTATTAATGCCATATTTTCTATAAGTTTTGCCAGTATTATGATTTATGGAAAAGCCGTTTTTCTCTTCTTCAACATTTACGGTTTCACATCTGGTAAATCTTATCTTTTAATGTAATTTTTAAAGCAAGACACGTTGCTTCATTCTATTTTATGTATTTATCTCAGGGTAGTTCATTTTTTTAAATGGTTATACATACATTTGAGTGATGAGAATTTTAGATGACTTATGATTCGTTTGAGTGCTTCTGATATTATTTTCGTTCATGTAATAAGAATGCACATAATCAACTTATTTCATGGTACACTATATTTTTTTATAACTGTCATTAAATCAATCTAATTTTCAATAACTGATATTGATTTTTGAATCTAATAATAATAATAATATTCATAATTATCATAATAATCATAATAACAATAATAATAGCTCTTTACATATTTTATATTTTATTTTAATTGTATAGTTTCGTCTGGTCTACAAATTGTTTTAATGTGTATATTGTATATAAAAAAATCACTATAATACTTTTCAAAACCGAAATCACATCAATAAAGATCGATATTGATATGGCGTACAAATAATTTTCGGTTCTGAAAATTTCTTTATTGATAACGTAACAAAAAATCTATGAGAAAGATCAATTTGAACTGATATTGATATTCGAAGTCTGATAGCTACGTTATTTTATATTTCGTATAATGTTTTTTAACGGGAATTTGTTTAATAGCTAAATTTTAATGATAACAAATTTTTCATAATTGATTCCTAATCATGAATTAATTTTCGTAACATGTACATAAAAATTGACAAATAGATTAAAACATAGTTGTAAGCAATTGAGAATATCCACTAAGATGAAATAACTGCATTTGATAAATATGCATGTCATTTTTTTTTATTTGCAAAATTAAAATTCTTATTGAATATAAGGTATATGCTTTAACTAGAGATTGTTCACAACAGGTATATATAAATGAAACTTAATTAATTTTAATGTTTCGGAATATTGCTCATATGTATCCTTGTTTCTCTCACACAAGAGAAAAGATTGATCTCTAACAGTCCTACTCTGATACCGTCTTCCACTCGAACATCACATTTTTATATGCGTCATCATTATTTATTTATTATTACTAGTGTGTAGGCTTACGTTATTTTTTATATATGTCCTGTACACGTTAATCGTTGTCAAACTAAATTTTCCCCCTGTAAAATAGCTTAGTGTAACATGATCGTAAATTTATGAAATTTATAATTGAAAAATAGTTGAAATTGATTATGACGGTATAATCGAATTTAAAATTTCGTAAATTTCTCTGAAAGCAAAAGTGAATAATTAGAAACGAACAGATACAGGTTGCCGTGTATAGGAATACTGCTTAACGTAAATTTTCACACTTAAGAATATCTCATAATTAGCGTTGTACTCTTGTAGAATTATTTACAACCGCCTTTTGTAGCATAAAAAAACCGTTACATCTAAGCTGTATAGAATATAAGATAGTGTTCGACAACCATCGACATTTAAATGTTTATGTAAATAGTTAATCTCATTTTTATTACGACTTTTTGTTTGCTCTTTTAACAATCCTACAAGTGAATTTGTAAGATGTATTGTTTTTCATCTAGAGCTGAAGTAAAGAAAATTTTCGTGAAATTACTTGCTTGTAAATAATAATGACACAGATAAAAACACATACATCTATCGAAACATTTTCAACTGATACTTGTAATGGACAAGAAAAATACATCAATATCAATAAATTATCTATGTCATAAAACAAAAACAGTTGCTTTATTCCCCAATATCGGTTACCAATTTTTATGAAACATTCATAATATATTTATATATATTAAAAAGATTACATGCTGCAAATCAATAACACTGAAAAAATTTAGTTAAAACAAATTATTATTGATCATAACTATATTATACATTTTTCATTATTCTCTATACATCAAAAAATTTGTGTCATTTTACTAACGCATAGAATTAAATCAGATAAATTTTAATTCTCATTTTATTATCAATTTAATGTGTGTTCGATTATGACATAAACTAAATGGGAAAGGGAGGAGAGGGTTTATGCACATTTTGTACTTCTATGCCGTTTTTCATAGATCACATTTCATAACAATTTTTCATTGCCTTTGTACTCTTACGATTTCTTTGAAGTATTTTTCCGTAATCCATCGCAAAAACAGGTCACGTTAATTGTCTGCGCCATTTGAGCTTAAGCGAAAAATATACATGTCATATAATATTAAAAAAAAGAAAGAGAAAAACGGATAAGTATATCTATTTGTCAGAAAAATATAAACTCATTCCTATCAGAAAAATAAATGCATCGTAGAATCGTCTATTTAACAATTTCATATTATCGACTATCATTTTCATGTCATTAATAGAAAGTATGAATGCGAGAACAGTATATTTAATATTTATAATCGGATTCTGTCTACTTAATATTACGTGTTTTTGGAAAAACCATATAACTTTTTTATTATAGTTTATGGGTTTTTAAATTCGGTAAATGTGGCTAAGTATATACGATTGTGAAATTGTATATGAAATAGAATTCATCATTTCAGATTTCATAACAATGATGTTGTTTTTCGCTATCGGTTCGATTTTTTTACAGTCGCAACGTAAGTATATTGTGCATTCGATGAATCGTAAATAACATTTTTATCGCTATTCATATTTATATATTCAGATTCAGTGCCGCGTTATATAATAAAATAAAACCATATAAAGTTAAATTATTTAATCGCAAAATCCGTCGAACCAAATATTCAATCTCAACATGACAGATTTCCCTTGACTGTATCATACAGATTTGTTTAAATCGAAAAAATTAACAACGAAGGATGCGAAGCTTTTACATTCTTACGTTCTTACGCTCATTGCTTACACTATTATATATATATATATAATACATACATATATATACACACACATACATATATGTAGACATATATATATATATTTATATTTAATTTATTTATTTACTCATTTATATCAATTCTTATCAACACTGAACGTAAAACTTAATCCTTATTTTTGTCACGATAAGTCGTCTAAATAATTGTGTGCTCGGTTCAACCTTCAAATTTTTTTTAATCTATTACGCTTAAATAGTTCGATTTAATACGCAACAAGATATGACGTATACATACATAGATATTATTTATGCCATGCCCAGTAATGAACAAGCTGAAACGAGAAATTTTTCTCATTGACTCATACGAATTCATAATTATTCGGTTACATATTGATTACTCTTATCTTTATTTTTCTCTTATTGATCGTTATCTTTATTTGAACGCTTAATTCTCTTTATTAATAGAATAATATTAGATGCATAATTATTGAAGCATAAGAAACGAATCATTGAAGCAACGAAAATAAGAGGAACATAGTCACGTAAGACCACTGGTCTTCTCAGTGATTAATTTGATTGAATGTACACATCGACTTCGCATTTTATGTTCGACTTTTCTACTGAATAAAGTGCTGATTGAAATTCTTGAAATTGAATCTAAGGGAGACGTGGCGCAAAAAGATATTAATAAGCGACAATATCGCGCATATGTTATTACAACTAGAATCATTCAATTTTTAACTTAATAAACATCCTGTATTCGTTTAATTCGTCCGTGCATGAGGCCATAATTCGTTACCATTAAATTTAATTTAGCCTGTAAATATTCATTTTTCCTCAATTAAACTTAATTTCGTTTAATATTTAAATCTCATTTGTAATTTTAATTTCATAATAAAAATTATGTAATAACAAAATTTATTTTTTTGTTTTTTTATTGAACAACGTTGAATCAAGATTTTTAAAGAGATGATACAAGAATAAAATAACTTGTTGTGATAAAGAATAAGGGATGAATGAGTGCTATGTCCTATAAATAAACGTACTGATCGATTCGTCTCAAAAAACCGAACGAGAAAGCTTGATATGGTATTCATGAAAAAATTCTGTACGAAAATATTTTCAAGAAAATCTACAGGGATTTTTGTCGAAACCGACACGTATATACTTTTTTTTTTCTTTAAATAAAGACACATTTCCTATACTAATACAAATTCGTTATATCAACCAAGAACTGAGCTTTCAAATTTTAAATCATCATAATCCGAAACAATATTTCAGAGAATAAGATTCTTAATATCTTATTTATCAACTGTTCGACCTATAAATTAGATGTCAAAATAAATATTATGGTCAACGCCAATTTTTAAAGTGAACGCCACATTTGCCTGAGTTGTAAACTTTACAAGTTATATGGTGCTACGAGCACACATCTTCAAACATTTATTTACACGCGATATATGCAACTAATTACATTGGCATGAATAATTATATACCTTGAAAACAAAAATTAAAAAAAAAAAAAGAAAAAGAAAACAGATAAAATTCAATGTAGAAAAGCAGTTATAAACGATCAGAGTTGTGATCTTATAACTTAAGATATAATTGGGTTGATTCGTTCATTTACTTGCATGAGAAAATTTCTTTTTGACATTTTGTTTTCCAGGTATATAGCAGCACCGAATAACCCACTTAAAACAAAATAAATACTAATAGCTCTACAATAGTTAAACGTAATCGGGTGACTATAATTTACGGATACGAATAGAATAATATAAATAACACAAATCAATAAACCAAATCTGTACAATATGTTTACGGTAAAATATTTTCTAACACGTTTGGGCCATATAATTTTTTCGCGCATAAAAATACAGGGTCGTGTTCTATATCCTATAAAAAATATTGAATATTAATATATCTACTCGCATTGCAATTATGACCTTTTGCGCTTTCTTCATTCATTATATATATGTGTGTGTGTGTGTGTGTGTGTGTGTGTGTGTGTGTGTGTGTGTGTAACGTATTCTATTTCAACTTAATATTTTTTACTTTATTCTATTAAGCCATTTATTCTCTTTTCCCAAATTCGTTGCCATACTCACTTAAACGTACGCAGGTGAGAGGTTCAAAGTTAAGCGAGAAATAACATTGTTACGTATCGTAGCTCGCGTGGTCCTCGAACTCTTGATTATTTGTATTACCATGATCCGGCAGTCATGACAAACGACCATTGCAACTCCGCGCAGTCGTTCGGCGGCCAAACGTTGCTCGGGATTGACTCCGCTCTGCGTGGAAAAAGCTTTTGTCGTCGAGAGTGCCGCTGGACTGCCGGTATTCTTGTGCATTCTAAAGAAATTTCTACAATATTTGAAAGTTTAGTAATAAAGTACGTGGCAAAATATTTCTGAATTTACCTCTTTTCTATGCTTTGCGTTTCACGAGGGTGAGACACTGACAAAGCAGTCGGAGTGACGACTGAAATTGGAGTCATCGCCGGTGTGGATCCGGGGGTGCTGCTTCGAGCGGAATCTTTTCGTCTGGAAGCAGGCGAAGCAGGCGCCGAACCGACAGCACCAGAAGCTCGCAACCAGGAATTCTTGTCCCCATTGTCAGATTCCGAAGTCGGAGACATCAGTAAACCCGGAGACAATAAAACAACTGGTACATGAGCAAAATGTTCCGTCGGGATCCTCATCTGAAATAATTATATTTTTGCTATCAAATCATGCTGTTTTCAATTTACATTTGAAATTTAAAACTTTTTTAATTATAATAAATAAATTTTTAATTTATAGTTTGTACCTTCGAATAGCATTTAACACAAACGGTTCTTTCGCATAAACGGCAACGTTGACCCCACGGTCCAAGAATTCCAAACCTAGTTTTGAGGCACAAGAAGCAAACACGCCTCTTCTCCACATCCTCCTTCACACGTCCTTCGACCGGAAGAGATTCTAATTCCGCCTTTGTCAGAACACTACGTATGTGTACGATTTCTTCTAGAGTTAACGAAAGCCGCTCATCCAAAAACATATCGCCCAATGTCGGTTTCTATGAACATTTAACAAATTTTTATCGAAAACTCAATTGCAGTGAATTCGTCAAAAAATCATAAAAGAGATATCCATACTTCTGTATTATCTTCGGTTTCACCTTCGTTTGGTTCATAATTTTCCTTATTATTCGCAATGGTATGCGCCCTGCGCATCTGCCTTGCTCTCGGTTGAGGACTGAGACTAGGGCTGGGGTTCAAACTGATGTTCGGACTCGGTCCTTGGCTCATCGTTGGTTCTGTCAATCCCGTTTGTTGACGACTCTGCGGCCTCGAATGAGGAAGCGAAGCAGTACCCGTCAAGGATACCAGAGGGATATTCCTCCTAGCTGCGTGTTTTCTCTGCGATGCCCTTCTCGATGGACATTGCGTTGCAAGATCGTAAGCTGAAATTTAAAAATTATGTGAACATTTAATTTCACTGTTCCAAATTATAATTATTTCTTTTTAGAACTTACATTCTAGTTGAGCATCGCAAAATCGATGATATTCATTTTTAGTTAATCGTAAACCACCAGTTTTACGCCAGGGATTGGCAGAGCAATCGTCGTCGTCGTCACCGTGATCGTGTGAACATACATTATGTCCTGTATGGCTGCTTTTTTTCATATGCCAATAATCCGATTCTTCGTCTTCTTCATTAAACCTGGTCACTACGTATCCTTCTGATAAATCTTCGTCATCGTCGTCCTCTGCATCTAACTGCATAATAAAAAACAAAAATTAAAAAAAAAAAAAAAAAAAAAACCATAATGAAGTTACTAAATCTGAACGATTAAATCAGTTTAAGAACAGACCTTTAAATCGAAATCCACTGGTATCAATTTTCGTGAAGTCTTACGAAGTGGATTCGTTCCATCGAGATCTCTCTGCGGAGGTTTAGGCGGTAATTCACTGCTTTTTCCTTCGACGTCATCCGATAATGATTCTGAGAATTGAAAAAGTTAGTTAAAAATAACTGTCACATTCTACGATACGAATGAAAATGAACATAAGAAGTCTATTGGTGAAAATTTAATGGAGTAATGAACTATGGAAACGACGACTTGCAACGACACTTGGCTACGATAAAAATAAAGACGATGCCTACGATGATTACCTGTGAGGGTGATGCATCTTCGACGTAACTTACGGTTTCTTGATCCTGACATCCTGTCGGGCTTGCTCAGCCTCGTGCGCGGTTGCGGCACCGGTGGAACTGCACCCGAACTGCTTGGATGCGGGCCGGACTCATTTTGCAGCCACTGAGCGGCCACATCTTGAGCCGGCTCTTGTTCCTGCTCCGATTGTTTTGGCGGAACTTCACCCAAAACTATTCTACGAGACTCACCACCCACTGCCAATAACATAGCTACTTTCAAACGACGTCGAAATTACCGCTGGCTACGTGGATAGCTTATCTTTTATTTTTGTTCGTATGTAAAGTAGAAATTTTTGTTCCGATATAAATATACGTTGTTCCCTTCTGGCTATTTTTATGGGATCAATACTAACTTGTACTTAATTGATCGAAAAGTTTTCGTTAATTTTAATAGAATAATTAAACTTTCTACTTTGTCTTCGGATTCATTCAGCCATGTGTTAATTGTGAACATTAAAATTCTTATTACTTAATATTCTTATTTATTGATATAAAAATTTCTATATTTCCGAGCTTTAGCTATCATTTTTGAGTATCTATATCCCTATTATTGTGGCACTCAATGGAAGAAAACAAATTTTTGTTTTTCATTAGTTGTGTTCCATCTATTATTTTAATAAATTCAATTAAAAAATTAACTATTCACTTCATCAATTGGAAGAATGATAATATTGTCTATTTTATGCAATCATATTTCTTGTTTAAATCATTTCACTTGTAACTTGTTCCTATTTCCGTTGAATTTTATAATTCAGTTCATATTTTGTGAATTTTGATTCTCAGTTATAGTAAATCAGATTAAATAATATCATACCGATTATAAAATCAAACTATTATCATGTGCCGATATTTTTACTATTTTCCAAATTATTTTATTGTCCATATTGCTTTAATAATGATTTACCTTTCATGATCTTGTTTTCTATTAAATGTTTTGTACTTGGAAAATAAATTATTATATAACGCATTATATCAGTTATTATTCTTTTTCTCGATATTATTATCACAATTAATTTTGAATTGATAATTTGTCCCACACATGTTTTTCAACTTTATCCAATGTAAAACGGACATCCAAGATCATTTGTGCTATTTACGGAGTTATTGAATTATCAATTCATCCGAAGACGTAATGGAATCTGGAGCTTAAACATTTTCCGAATCTCGAAAATTTGTGTCCGCCAAATATCAAAATTCATTGACTAAATTCACTTTAGATTTGTTTGTGGTCTTCGACAATCGCACACTAGAATTTATTACGATTGTTGAATCTAAATAGGCCATAACAATATTAACTTCATAAAGTAATACTTCTTCAACTTGAACAAATTTCGGTATCTTTAAAATTTTGAATTGTTCATAATCAAAGAAACTGCGTGAACAATCAATTTACAGACTGACGTACTGAGTCATAGGACTCAGAAGTTTCGGTACAACGTCACTAATGTTGCACACATTTCGCTTATTGATCCACGATGAGGCCAGGTCTACCTCGTTCCGTGGTTCTTTCACTAGCGCCGCGGATCGTCATCCGACAAAAGTTACCGTGCGCACGAACCAACGCAATTTTGACTTCGGAATCAATTAAAAACAATTTTTTCTCATACATCATTTTCTAAAGATGACATTCTTATTCTTTTGAAACATTTATTCTAATTATAGAAAATTAATACTATTTTATAAGCGTTTAACACTTTTAGTATGACAAAAAATTTGAAATAATAAAAGTCATTTGAAATCTGCATAATATGGTATTATCTTTTAACAAAGAAAAATAAACTCGTGAAAAAATGAGATTTTACATCAATGATTGTTATTTAAGAAAACAATGTATGAGTAATCAGTGTATACTATTAGTAACGCACTATCGCAATCATGATTTTCGTAGTAATTTCAGAGGATCGAGATTTGATATTTTGAAACGAAAATGACACACAGTTCATGACGATGATAATGAGAAAGTGTGATGACGTTACGATGCATAAACGTAGACGAATTGACTTACCGTTTGACGGAGATTTCTCATCTAATCTGGGTACATTTAATTTATGTCCTGTCGGTCTTAGAGGTTTTGGTGGTTTCTTTATACTCTCCATGAGTAATTCTCGGAGTGTCGCTTGTTTTTGTAATGGCGGTAATTGTCTCTCCGATGCCTAATATTTAGAAAAGAAAATTTCATTTTAAAAATCGATAATAAAAATGTTTTTGTTATAACCAAGTTTTCTAGAATTTCGCGTTAATTGCCTTTTTCAACGCTGGTCTGCTTCTGATAAATTCCAAAATGATAGCACGTGCATCTTTTTTCAGTGAAGAAGAATGGGTTGGTGTTTTCTTTAACCGGTAACGTCGTTCCCGAATATCGTCCATTAAAATCTCGTAAGGCGTTAACTCGAATTCCGCGCCTCGACTGCGATTTTTCGAACGTGTATTTAGATTTTCTTCCACTTTTTTCAATTTCACACCTCTCCTAAGCTCACCAATAACTTGTACCCAGAATCGTGCCTGAAATCAAAAATGATTTTAACACATATAAAATAGGTATTTGTGAGTTAGTTAGTAAATGTATCAGTAAATCGTATGAAACCATATTCATACATCAACAAGGAATTATTAAACAACTCATTTTTTAAACAAAAATCTTTAAAATATGTCATATTCATGCATAATATAAATAAGATTTAACTGGTTATGCCTAGTCATGAATTTTCGTAAATGGTACTTTGTTCTTTATACAAATGAAATAGTTTTAAGTAATAGTTCATTAGAGTTGACTGTATTGTTAATTTAAATGATTACTACAAGAACTTTTCGTATAGTAGTTTTCTCAGTGAAAGCTTTTATTCTAAATCTTATGTAAATTGCATTATTAAATAAATCCAGTCTTCAGCTCAACTTGCATATAATTAAATTAAAGTAATCTCCTTTTTCCATTACATGAGGAAAATTTTAAACTCTGGCATCATGACTAGTCGTAACTTTCTAATCTCATTTACACAAGTGTAGTCATTATAAATGACATACTTGTATAGCTCTCCAAATCCTAACGTCAGTCTGCAATCGAAGGGAAGTTTGTTTATGAATATTAATTATCATTTACTATTGAAAAAAAATTATACTAAATTCAATAATAAGGATATGACTCGCTACTCACCCAGTCATTAATATCTAGTGTATCTAACGAACGCGTGCATTGTTGTGATTCATCACTGAATGGTGACTCTTGACTGATAGCATTGCGTTTCTCAATAGCAATTCTTTCCAAAAATTTAGATAATTCTAATGCTTCTGCTACAAATGCTCGCATAACAGCACAATAATGTGACTCCGCATATTCATTTGTACTTTGAATATGTCTCACACATAACTGTAACATATACATAAATGCAATTTAAACTATTTTATTTAACTTGCATATTTTTTAATTTAATTACAATATGTATGAATTCTTACTTGTTGTACTGCTTTTAATGTGCAATTTGGACTTTTTTCATTGTGAATATTATTTTCAGTCTTTTGGGGGAATTCATCTATGTCTCCATCTCCTGAGTCACGCTCTATTCCTTCGTCATCAGTTTCTTGTAAGCGCTCTTCAGTTTCCATTTTAGATTCTATAAACGAAAACAGATATCTCATGTATCATGTTATACAACTTTCAAATGTTAAAATATTTTTATACTACCTTCACTGGTCATAAATGATATGAGAGCTTCTAAGTCAGGGGATAAAGGCCTTTCTTCATCTGGGTTTACACCAAAATCAAGCGCATCATAGAGTGCCATACCTAGTGAAAAAATAGCTGTTTGCTCAGAAACAGGTGTTTGTGAATCTGTAAAACATCATTCTTATGAATTTCAAATAATAAAAATTTATTATTAAATACTACAAAAGAATTTCTATTAATTATACCTGCTAAATGGTCAAGGTAAACATTCCCATGATCATCTAATAGAATTTGCGACAAGTCGAATATTTGATAAAATTCATGGTTTGCAAAGTTAGATAAGCATTTGGCAGTTTGATAACATAGTGCCCACCCTCGCTCTTGACTCACAGGCCCATTGAAAGAATGCAGAGCATCCTTCAAACTTACTCTACCATTATCATTGAGTTTACATCTTGATCTGTCTTGTGATATAGATATTGTTTTCGGTTGATAAATTTGATCCTCAAATTCATCAGGACTTTGTGTGCATGATGCAGAGCTTTTTCTACGTCTCATCATTTTAAATAATATTTATTTCTGAAAACAATTCAAAATGATCAATAACATGCTTATTTTCAGAAAATTAAAAAATTGAATAAAAAAATGATCACATTATTACCATTTGATTAGATGTAAGAATTTTCTTTTCATGATGTTTCCTTTAATGACAAGAAAATAAAAATTAAAACTTTATCTATTAACTACACATATGAAACAGGATAAATGAGATAATTACCTTATTGTTGATCGACAGCCCTGATAAATTAAATAGCAACCAGTTTATGACAAATTACATGACAGCACTTATAAATACACTTATGATTATAATAAATTAAATAAATAATATGCAACTTGATAACATTATTCGATAATCAACGACATAACATGAATGAGGACAGAAAAAACAATATTTCCTTCAGTGTTCGACACTGAAGTAATCAAATTATTGAGTAATATATTTAGATTTTGACATCAATGCCATTTATTCGTAAATCTAATGGCGTCGTGCTAGTTATCAACGACTGTCCACTGGGTTAACTTTTGAAATAGGGCTACTAATGGAGTACCGAGTAGCAAGTTCGTACCTATGGTTCGTACTACATACTCCATTGTTCGGCAATCAGCCAGATTCAGCCAGAAAAGCCTTCATTGAAGAAAGCAGAGGGCTCTACTTAACCGATTCGTATGGGGCAAGCGTGTGCGATCTAGAATCTTCACGTTCCGAGCAATGCGAGCACCCCCACATTCAAATATTATTTAAAATATTTTAAATAATACCAAATAGTACACAAAATTTGAAATTTTTTAGAACAATATTACTTCATAATTTGTAACTCTTTGGACTCGAACTGATATTTTTTCGTACGAATATCAGTAACAATATTCTTAAAAAAATTGTAATAATGTATGATTTTAATAACGTTAATGAGGGAAATTTTTTTTAAAACATACTAAGTAAGAGAATTTCACACACCCGTCATTATCGCCAGCATATTTCTTAATTCTTTATTTAATTTCTAATTTGCTGATTAGGTTATCTCTTAAATTCTAGTTCCGTATATGGTCGGCAACCGCCTACACATACCCATCACTATTTTATACGTCAGCGGTCAGAGTTACCGCGATAGACCAAAAATGGTGTAAGTAATAAATAGTGGACCATTCAAAATCTATTACTTCTATGAATGTTATAACATCAATGTGACTATAAACTTTGAAGAATAGGTAGTTGAAAGTGCAATAAAATTCATCACTATTTTTTATTGAGACGTCAAATAATATTAATACATTAATAAAAAATGTAAGTATAACTTTTTAATTGAATTAAAAAAATTATTTTGTAAATTAATCAATAATAAATAAAACGTATATTTGTTAATTTATTTCACTTTTATCACTATAGGTTAAAGCATATAATAGTGCTCATGAGCATTGTTTATATCTCATGGGGAGAGGATTATTATGAATTATTAGGAATTAAAAAAGATGCTGATCAGAGAGAAATTCGGCGAGCATTTAAGAAACTTGCTGTTACAGAACATCCAGATAAAAAAATTGTATTTAATCAATATAATTAATTAATATTAATAATATTTGTTTGAATAATATTTTTCATTTTTAGGACGATCCAACTGCTCATGAAAAATTTATCAAAATAACAACTGCCTACGAAATATTAAAGGATGAAGAATCAAGAAAAAAATATGATCTTTATGGGGAAGAAGGTTTAGATGGTTCTAATAAAGGAAGAACCTATCAATCTTGGACCTATTACCAGAATAATTTTGGAATATATGACGATGATCCTGAGATTATGACATTGAACAAAAATGATTACTGTAATTATAAATTTATTTCTTAAAATATATTCATTATATTAATAGTAATTTAATTTGTAGTTGATGCTGTATATGAATCAGAAAAAATATGGATAATTAATTTCTATTCTCCAATGTGTGGTCATTGTCACCAATTAGCTCCGGTATGGAGAAAAGTTGCTAAAGAATTGGAAGGAGTTGTTAGAGTTGGTGCTGTTAACTGTGAAGATGATTGGCATTTGTGTCATCAAATTGGGATACAGTCATATCCAACTATATTATTTTACCCAAAGGTTAATAAAATTTTATTTAAATTAATTATTAGTAAGAAACAAATGATCATTATAAACATTTGCATTCTACCAATTATCAATGGTTCTAATGATTTGCAATATTCTTTTCAGAACTCTCAACATGGTATAAGATACACTGGTGAGAAGAGTCACCATGCATTAGTACGTTTTGTTTTAGATAAATTAGATGTTGCTCTAAGAGAAATCAGTGAATCTGTATGGAACCATTTAATGCAAGGAGAAAAAATAATAAAAAAACCAATTCTCATATTCATTTGTGGTACAAATAATAATTGTTTTTCTCTGGATGATCAACGAAAAGTAGCTGCGATATTTGTAAGTATTAAAAATAACTACTAATTATAACTTTCACGAACTTTTGATTTTCTTTATAATTAGGATAAAATGATAGAGGTACAGAGTTATACTTGTCGCATGGATAAATGCGATAACAACATCCCTCATAATACCAATGCAGTCTACTTACCTGTAGACAGAGAAAATACCAAAACACCAATTATATTTGATGAAACTAATGATATTTATGAATTAGTACAACAAATTTTAGAAATTTTACCAGAGCCACAAGATCTTGATACTGATGATTTTGAGGTAACTAAATTTATTAAATATAAATATGTACAGAGAATTAAATAATAATTATATATATTTTTGTTCAATAGAATATAAGAAAAAAATTAGAAGAGAAAACTGAAAAAGTTGGTTGGTTGATATGTTTTTATTTGGGTCAAGCAACTGAATTAAATTTAGTCTTCAAAAAACTTCCAGGAATCATAAAATCAGTTAAAATAGGTAAGAAACATTTGATTTATGTTCAAAATTATATTACATGAATATAACATGAATTTTTATAGGTAAAATTAATTGTGGTAAATATTCAACTCTATGTCAGAATTTAAACATAAATCGTTACCCTATGTGGGGTGTAATCAAACCTGGTGGAGCATTTGAACTCAGTCATGGTAAAAATGCAATAAATGATATAGCTAAATTTGCTGAAAGTAGTGTTAAAGCTGTTAATGTTCGAGCTTTATCAGATGTTGAAGTGTTATCCATTATGCAAAGAACTAATGGTAAGACTATACATTAGACAAAAAATTTTATAAAATTTTTTGACATTATTCTACCAATTAATTCACATTCACTTTGTGGTTTACTACTCTCTGTTGTAGGAAAAGAAATTTGGTTTTTGGATTGGTATGCACCTTGGTGTCCACCTTGTATTAAATTTTTACCAGAACTCAGAAAAGCATCCTTAAGTTATGACTCATCTGTTGTTCAATTTGGAACAATTGATTGCACAATATATTCTTCTATTTGTCGTCAATATAATATACGTTCTTATCCAACTGCTATGCTTATAAACGGTACTGAAACTCATCAATTTCTTCTACAAAAAACAGCTTCTAATATTGTTGAATTTATAAATGACATAAAAAATCCAACGGGTAAGTAATGCAAACAAAATTTGTCTCAAATTCACACTCATAAGAAGAATTAATTCTTTTTTTGTTATATTTTTTTATTTTTATAGTTATTGAAATTTCTTCGAAAAATTTTAATCAACTTCTCAGCAGAAAGTCTAAGCAAGAATTATGGGTTGTCGATTATTTTGCCCCATGGTGTGGACCTTGCCAGCAACTGTCTCCTGAGTGGAGAGCAGTTGCCAAGACATTACAATCGCTGCAATTTGTGAAAATTGCGCATATAAATTGTGATAAAGAGTCAATTCTTTGTAAAGAGCAAAGCATCAAAAGTTATCCTACTATTAGACTTTACCCCATGCAAAGTGAGGGTTTAAACACTGTAGTGTGAGTTGAGATAGGAAAAATCCTTTATTCGTAATATCACTTCCACTTGAAAATTAAAATTATTTGCAGCATACATAACGGGGCACGAGATTCTTTGTCGTTACTCAAATGGATTGCTGAATTTTTCCCAATTAAAATTCAAGATCTGAATCCACACTCTTTTGAAAAAGAAGTATTGAATTCTAAAAAAATATGGCTCGTTGACTTTTTCGCGCCATGGTGTGGGCACTGCCAAACATTAGAACCACATTTTGCGATAACGGCGCAAGTATGTATATCATTTAAAAAACGATCATTCATTAAATTTATGGAAAAATTTACATCATTATTTTTAATAGTTACTAGGAAAGAGAGTGCGTTTAGGAAAAGTGAATTGTGATTATCACAGATCATTATGTATGCAAGCAAATGTACGAGCGTATCCAACATTACTTTTATACAACTCGAATCGAAGTAAGAAAAGGAAAATTGAAGAAGGTTACAGAATTGACGGTTCAACTTCTGAACAAATACTCGAAATAGTTGAACGAGCATTATCTTCCAATTCCAAACGTGATGAATTATAACGTTATTGAAATAAGTGTAAATTTGTTCAAAAATTTAGTTACTTCAATTAGCTCCATTATCATCCACAAAGTTGGAGCGCAGTATTCAATGGCCGGAGTTGCTAGATTATACGTATAATGTAATGTTTCATATTTATAGAATTTTTACTGTCTTTTATATCTATATGAATACTCAAATTATATTTTTTATTTATCAGTAATAAAAATATTTGTAATAATAAATTATTTTTTATTACTATTATTTTGAATAAAAACTGATGATCTCAGAGAAATAATTAGTAATATATAAGTTATTTTGCGATTCTTTTTTATTTTTAAAATAAATTTCGTGTCATTTGATTATTAAACTAATGAAATACATAACATAAAAATATATTTTACATACATAGTTATTGATAAATTTAAACTTTTGTCGTGTAAAATAACTTGTAATATATTTAAAAATAATTATCATTACGAGGTTGTGTGATTTAACGTGTGAGAATTTGAAATTAACTCTTCACGATACATTGATATCGGGAGTGTGAGAGTTATAAATATTAAGAAGATAACATTTAACTAATTCATATCACGCCGATATCACTGGAATGTCAATTTCATAATAAATGTATAAAATTTTCTATACAAATCTTCATTCCAGCTGTTACTTTTAAAGCGTATTATTGAATTTTTTGTTAACGATACATATACCAAAAATAGCGATGAATATTTTCCAACTTTCCTTTTTGCTTAATCAACTTCTTCAATATTTAATTAATTCATAGATAATACGAATTTTATTAGTTGAAAACGGTCTTTGTATATATTATAAAAATGCGAAGGCAGTGCGAATCAAAAGTCATTCGACACATTGTAGTAAAAAATATTAGCGATAGTCTTCAAACACCATTACAGTTAGGTATAAATAAATAAATATAATTTTAATACCAATTCTATTCTTTCTCTGTACAAAATAATGTGAACGAATTGCATGAAATCAGATTCTAATATTTGTGCAATTCATGAATAATCATCAAAAATTAACTGCATGTGTATACGTCATAAATTTATATTTTACACCCAAAAGATATGAATTTTCTTCAAACATAATTACGCTACAAATGATCTTTCAAAAGATCTTGTATTAATATAAACGTGTATACATGTGATGTAAACTTCATTCCAAATTTTTTCTTCAATTATACAAACCGGTGAGTCCTCTGAATTACCATTTGCGTAAATAAATTAATTACTGCACGTGTTTAGAAAAATTATATATCGCGTTTTGAAGGCGGTACCAAGTGATCTGGAAGTTCAGATGGAATTTCATGACCATCCAGTTTTATTTTGATCAAATGCATCGCCAAAGCGAATTCATCAGAGTCCAAGAAACCATCTCCATCAATATCGGATAATTTCCAAATTTTTCCAAGAACATTATTTGGTAATTTGGATTTCACCATTTCTGATTTGGCAGCTATAATATTAAAAGAATATTAACACAATCATGAACCGTATCTTAGACAAGAATAAATTTATGTAACAAAAATTGTTACCAGCTCCTGTGATTTTTCCATCAACGGGGTCGAGTGTTTGGAAAATGGAATCGTAGTTACATTTTTCTTTATATACTATCCAATCTGGTTCGCCAGCACCCGCATCTATGCCTTCACCACGCTTGTATCCAAATGGGCTAACTTGATCTTCTACACCATCGAATGCACCGCCTAAGATACAAGTGCGAAATGATATTTAAAGTAAATGTTTCCTGTGGCGATATCTAATTTGTATTTTCACTAGAGTTCTAAACTGTTAAAATTGATTTGTTCCTGAATGTTCTAATTTACCTTTGATAAGAGAATTGTTAATGGTGATAGCATCTTCTTGTGGAATCATTGCCATTAATCTTGCTATATCTTTCGCAAGCATATTATCTACCTCTTCCAATAATTTTGGTCTTAAAGTATTGAATTTCAAAAAATCATGTCGTGCTAATGCTTCTTGCATTTTTTTCAAATCAGGGAAATCACCAGGGGATATTTGTTGTTCTCGTTGTATGAAATCATATGTTTGACCCAAATTTTTAATGAGTTCTTTCTTTTTCGAATCTTTACCAAATACCGAAGGCATTTCTTTTTTCAACATACTAATTATATACGCATGAACCTATGAATTAAGAACAAAAAAATTGATTTATCGTAAACCAAAAAACGTTATTCTACATGTTTATATTGTACTACACCTTTGCTAAGCGCGCTCTCTTTATAAGATCATTGAGTTTTCTAAGCGCTGCATTTCTTGGCAATGATTGCATATCTCTAAATAAATCCTGCTCTTCATCTTCAAATAACCTGGATAAGAAATATGTACAGTTAATTGGAAATTACAAATATAATGAATACAAAATATAATATATTACCTCTTATTCACATCGTATCTTAATGGTTGGTCCCAAAATGATCCAATATAAACTCTAGCTACCTCCGGAGTTTGCAGAACTTTACCTAAAGACCACATCAATGCACCATAAACTCGCATAAGCTGCTGATGATCTACCATATCAGCCTTATTCAGTACAATTCTAATTTTATCATCGTGTCCACGTAGGGCCTCGATCGATCTTCTAAATTCATCCGAAATGTCCAGCTTATGAGCATCGAATAATAATATAATTCGATCCACACGTTCGGCAAACCACTCAAGAACTCCAGTAAAATCATAACCTCTATCTACCTGGAAACGATAGATCATTTTACAATTAAACGATTATTCCTTATTAAACAACAATAGTATAAAAGACGATCGGTTTTAAAATAACTTACTCGTTGTTTTTCACCAGATAAGATACCAGGAGTGTCGACAATAGAGATTCCTTTAAGAACAGGAGAAGAGACTGTCGAACATTGAAATCTATTTAAAAATGCATTGCCAAATTTGGATAGAGGTCGAAATTGCTTATCCGGATCCACAACTAATGCATTGCCTGGAATAACCCCTTCATTTTCTCCATACATTACAGCTATAAAACGATCCGTAGTCGGTTCTGGTCCTATTCTAATTCCTGGAAAATCTCGTTCTAGTAGATATTTGATAAATGTTGTTTTGCCAGTGGAATATTGGCCAACAAGTAAAATCATTGGCTTTGCGTCAAAGTCCGCATCATCCAATTCTGGCGAGTGAAAATCATGGAATTGATAATACTGCTCCAATGGTAATAACTTAGTTTTGTAAATTGTTTTAAGTCCTTCGGTGACAGATTCAAAGACATCACGTTTCATGTGATCTTCGCGTTTTAACCAACTAAACATCTTGATAACAAATTTATCCTGAAAAATCGTTCAATATGAAAATGAATTGCAACAGATTGATACGCTTATTAGATATTTAGCAACGGTGACAGAAAATCAAAAGTTATGACGTTCTAACCTCTATTCATCGAAGCCAAACGACAGTCCTCCAACAAACACGCTTTGTGTGTAAATTACAAGAAAGCTCAAAAAAAGGGAAACGCAGTTGTGAAAAAATCGAAACTGACAACGTGTCCACAGGCTTCGGTACGTTGGAGGGATGATAAACGACTGTTGAGTGTTAACTGACGTGACGTACGCGATGATCAAACTCGGTGCTCGAGTTCTGCAGAAAAATAGAAAGTCACAGAAGCGTTTTTCTTGTCTCTCACTGGCACAATTATTCGCAAACGCGAACGATTACCGTTGGTGCAACGCGCTTTCACGGTTAATACACGCGTAACGAGACGTTCCTCAATTGGGAGCGGTTTTAGTCGAATACAAAAAAAAGGCGGATTCTTTGATAAAATTGCGATAGTCCCGCGGATGTAGTAGCTAATCGCACTTATCGTCCTATGTGTACGTGTACGTTGTGTCACCAGTCGAAATTTACTCTACGTGTAAATATAAACTGGCGATTTTCGAATGCTCTCGACGCGCACCAGTCGCGACGAAGATCCATGCAGATCTGAATGAAACGAATCGTGAAAAGACGTCAGGGGGGACGAGGCGACGAGGAAGAGAGTGGAATCACGCGTAGGCGTGTGCACCGGCGAAAATGCATTCCCGTTCCATTTTCAATTAATGATAAGAAAATTGCGGGTAATTCGACACGATTAATTTCTCTGAATCGATAGCTTCGCTTGAAATCGTCGAGCGAGATAAAAAGCGATACGAATCCATCGATAGCACAGTGCTAGCTTCGTACAGACATACAAATATGAGTCAGAACGCGTGTGCTCGTCAATTGGGTCATGGCGAAATAATAAAAGCTTCGTATTTTTTTATTTTATTTTATTATCAAACGCAAAGCACGCCTATTCAAATTATGCAATCGGATGGAGATTTTTCGAATGTTCATTGGAACTAGAATTGTCTCGCGCGCATTATCAGCGTACCGAATAAATATTTACCCAGAAAACGATAGCGTGAAGAATTCACTTTGGATTGCCTACATAGTAGCAGTAATTATCGGTTCGTCGAGGTGTAAAGTCCACCATTGAGCTACGCTTCTTCGTTTTCACTATACGCATTACTTATACACACATGTATACTATATATATATATAGAAAATAGTAGACAGGTAGAAAATTTCCATTCATTTTAATCGTTAAAGTGACTAATGAACTTTAATGGTTTCGATATCCGCTTTTTTTCGGACGAAGCGAGTGGCGTTTGGAATAATCGCTCGCATATTACGCAATTATACATATGCGGGCCGTCCGGTGACGTTTGTTGCGTAAGCGATGCGGACACATCCTGGTTAAACGATTTCGTGTCAATTTGCTCGATCCTAACGAACATCTGCATCGTGACTGCTCTGTTTACCGATTTGCTCTCTTTGTATTATTCTAATCGATTCGGACTATGAAACGGTGCTCTGCGAATTGCTGAAAAATGCTTCCGATTTATTCATTTCTATTTGCTACATTTTCACAATCCACTACGAAGGATTCGTTACGATCAATTTTTTAAGAGGCATTAAATCTGTACACGATCTTAATCTATACGCGCAAATCGCTCTCAGCTGTTCGTCCAAAGGAATTCTGTGAATATGAGTAAAACTTTCTCGTTCTTCCAATATTCGATTGTATTTATACATATTTGTTATATTTTTTAACTTTTTCTTTGCACGAAATTTGATCATACGGTGAATGATATTATTGATAACTTTGTTTATCGAATGCTTAGATCTCTTCTTTTTTTCCGGGCGCTCATTCGTCATATTTAAATCATTAATAGATTCAATTTTGCCATCTCTTACAGAATCGTTCTCGTTAGAATTCGATACAAGATTTTCAATTCGAGTACTCGTATCGCGTTTCTCATCCGCGCCGTATTCCAACTTCATTGGCGATCGCTCGTTTACCATTTGTTCTACGATACGAGCCAACTCAGTCCCGATCCCATCATCGGATCTACGTAAACAAGCGCTTATAGCTTCAAAATGATTCAGAGATAGAACTCGCTTTATTTTTCTTCCATCGTTTTTCCACAAGTTGTGCTTTGTATCTCGAACCGAGCTAACAACGCCGCTTGTTTCGAAATTGGAAATGAGACGCGTCGTCAACTTGGATGGAAAAACGAGATCACTCATCGATCGATTCAAAGTTCGCGACTGGCCGTATCCCGAATCGAGTTTCGCAGGCTTCGTCTCGACGTCGTTATCGCCGTGTCCCGACGGGACTGACGGAGCTTCTCTCCCCGAATTCGACGAGCTGCTCGCTCGAGGAGCTTTCGAGAGAACAATCGGCTCTCCCAACGGCGACTCGGCACTTTCCGCTACGAGCTTCTCGACGCGACGCGATTTCCTCCTCCTTGCGCTCGCCCGACGGCGTTTCCCTGTGTCGTACAAGAAAACTCGTCAAGTACGGGAATTTTCGATTCTCGCCGATGTTTACCAATAAGCGAGGACTTATCGGGATTACCGTCGACGTCGCTCCTCACCCATTTACGGAGTATGACGCCATCCCGGAGTCGAAAAGTCTTCGGTTCGTCGGCGCGTCGATAATCGTCGATATTTTTAGACCTCGGGCGGTATCTAGAATAATGCGTACGCAAAGAATCACTAGGCGGTCGAAGAACTGTAATGTTTCGTAAATTGGGCGAGTAGCGAAAAAGTGGCCGTTACGTCGCATGGAGAACTATCGCGTTAAAATGAATGAACTTTTTCCTGTCGCGCTGACCTCGGAAGAAGTAGCGACGAAGGCTGGTTAATTCGAGGCGACGTACCGGTTACACCTATGGAGTTACGAGTGCAATCGACACTGCGCGGACCAGCGGAGCAAGGCTCACTCGTAAACGAGAGTTTTACGTTCATTGCTGGACGTAGAGAGACGAAAAAACGTTATTTCGCAGAGGCGAGAAGTGCCGCTAAAAGGAGCGAATGTTATAAAATTTCGGAATTCTCTCCGCTAATGAACTTATGCAAGAGCGCATTAGACCCAGAGTGAGTTTACAGATATTCAAGTAGCTAAAATGGTACTTTAATCGAATCTCCCACTATGTTTGTCGTTGGAATCGTTCCCAACTGGCTGTTGGAGAGAAGAAAAATACAACGAAGCGATCGGCTCGACAGTATTAATGACTATGATTAGATAAGAGCGATACATAGAAGATAGGAAGGGAGAGAGGAAAAAAACAATATGAATTTTTAATGGTATATTCGACAAACGGGAGGTATAAAATTCGACGTGTTATCGGAGCGAAGCCTCCGAGCAGCGAACTCGGCCGGAGAGCAGCGACGGCCGAAACGATGACGGATTAGCATCGTGACGTTGATTGGCCGCGTTCAGTTCGGATTTCGAGTACCACACGCTGCCGAAGCACATGGTTTGCACCCACCTACCTCCGGCTTCGCTCGACTCGCTCGTCGCTGGGTGCCCACGCGCTTCGTCCCTCGACTCGCCGTTGCATTTCAAGCCCCCGCTAATCGGGTCGCGCTTAGCGTCCGAGCGACGTCGCCTGACCCTACGAGCTCCATCTGCGCTACGAAGAAAATTCATCTGTAATATCGTTTAACGCCATTTAGCCAATCCCTTAGCGGTGTACGAACTCGAGATTCCCGTCGAGCGGCTCCGCTCCTCGTAGAGAGCCCGATACTCCTCGTCGATCGCGAAATCGTCCGTGAAGCTCCTCGATGGCCGTCGATGCGTTACCGGACAGTCGCCGATTCGTTCCCGGCCCTCCCTCCAGAACGCCTTTTCCCGTTCCGAGTCCATCTCGAGATTTCTCCGAATCGAACGGAGGCTGGCATTGACGCTAAGATAATCGTCTAATTTGTGACTTTTGTTGTTCTCCGATAGGAACTATCAAAGCTCGTCGTTCGGCATTGTAAGATTGACGATGAATAAGTGTCGAGTAGGCTCGAGAACCTTTTACTACGGCGAAATCAATTTTCGTCTAGTTATCGTCGTTTCGATTCGCGCTAACGCTAGCTAGCTCGCGTAACTTCTCACGGCGCATCTGCTTCCGTTCAAGGACGGCTGTATAAATTATTCCTTTCGACGGGCGTAATAACAACACGCGCTTCCAGCTAGCGTCATATATTCTTTAATTGTCGTACGCGCGCACACTCGCGGCCATTCGTTTTCTACGCGTAATGGTTGGAGAGCTCATACCGGGATGAATAAATATCGCGACATATTTTACACCGAAACCGGATGAGAGTGGCGATTGAAAAATTATTAACATCTTTTAACCTTGAGAATACTCTGGGATTGTCCGCTCGACGAGAAACGGAGAAAACTTGCTTCATATGCCTCACGATCGTGTACCAGAACTTGTAGATAAAGTCACGCAAATGTATTAAGAACGTGTCGTGACTCTCGGAATGGGTTCTCCGCTGATGACGGTTTTCGCTCCCTAAATCAATATTTCTGTATCAATTTTTGTAATTTCGAGATTCGAACAGCCTACCGGCACAAACCTCTCCTGTGATGGGAGCACAAACGCGTTCGTGGTGTTCGATGTTCGGAAGAACGTAATCTTCGTGACATGACAAATAAATACCAACGTTCTTGAAAAATATTTGTTTCAAATTTTATAAACAGTTTAAGAAATAAAGTGAAATTAACAATAATGGTTATGTACAAAAAAATAAACAGTTCAGAGTGAAGTTGCTAATGGTCGAATAATACTCCTGGTAATCGTGCAGTAGGACGGCATTTATTTCGCGTATTCGACGCACTCCTTCTCTCTGTCAAGTGGGAGCACGTCTTCCCATATTTTATACAATTTATCCAAATTACAGTCTTTCTCGCAATTTGGAACGGCGAGAGTCTCCGATTCGTTCGCTCCCGTACCAGTTAAGTATTTTATCTGCACATTTAAAATTCATACTTAGTTTACGTATCTAAAAATTTTATACTACTGTGTTTCGATTATGAAATTTAAGCGTCACCTTTACTTCGTGATCCTGCCCACCATTCGCGGAATGTAACTCAAAAATGACCGTTGCTCCGTAGCGAGGTAAGCTAGTGACATTGAAGCCCATCGTTCGCATAACGTTAACAATCGTCACATCGTGAGCACTGTAGAAGTTGGCTTTCTGATATGATTCAGTTTTGTTATCGATTACATCTTTCATCTTTTTCAAAATCTGTGCCAGCAAAGGTCCTGAGAAATTATTGAAAAAATTTTGCTTTATATAATAAATTTAGACACAATATCGATAGATAACTAATGTGTGAATCATTTGATTAATCGTTACCCGCTCGTAGTCGCTTTTGTGGAGTGTTGCTTGTGAAAACTTCAAGACCCTCGATTGCTATTTTGGCCATTTCTTCGTTAAAAAAGTCTTTCGTCCATGGCGGTAGCTCCAATCCAGCGTCGTGCTGAACTTTGAACACACCGTATAAATATTCAACGTCCGTGCTCTTCTCCATGGGTTTACCCGTATGTTCGGATAATTTCTTGTAATATGAAATTCTTTCTGGAGTTATGCGATCCGTTTCATTTTTATACGCCTCGGCGAGTAGTTTGTCCAATGCGGGGCATGGTTTCCCGCTTACTATGATCTATTTAACAACATCTTGATTTATATAATTTTGAAATGAAAAATATTTCTTTTAAACGAAGTTCCAAAATGAATATTACCGTATCCAGTTCTCTGGGTGTACTGTAAACAGGAACCGGAACCCAATTTAAGCCCGGCACGAAGATTTGATCCGGGCTGGGCGGATATACAGCCGCGAGCATAGCTTGTGCCGACATAACGCATCTCGAGGCATAGCTGCTCATCACTAATGTGTTGTTGTCATAGTATCGAGTGTTTAAAACCCTATCGTAATTTTTCCGTATCCACAAACCTAAATCATACATTTGTCGCATTCCGTTCTGAATTATTTCATGAAAAAATAAATTTTTTTACGTTAGATCGTAGTTATTTCTTTATAAACGGCTTTACCGACCTTAGTGAGGGCTGACAATCCTCCAGGCCAAGGATAATTTTTATATGGATCAGTCGGGTAAGTGAGGAGTGGTGTCCGCTCGCCGTGCCGCGTAAGCTGCCACAAAATAACAAATAATAATTAAGTATTCTATAATTTTTTTGAGATTTGAATTTATCGAAGAATACTTACGAAAAATACTTGCAACAGAGTACCATTGCTAGGTGCCGGTGATGCGAAAGCCGTGTAAGCCAATAAAACGCTTGCTATGGCAAGAGTGAGTACAACAACGCTAATACACATTTTCCGTTTTTCCCGACGACAATTTTGGGCTAAAAACCCTCTACTATTGTTTCGGTTGGTCATATTGCTGGGGAAAAATAATTCGTATCAGTTCGCTGGTTTAATCTCAATTGCGGCACTACTGGAATGTGCGCGAAATCAAAATAATATGGGATTCTAATCTCACGTTGATTTCGTAACATCACGTTATTTAATTACGCATTTCGAGTGCACGCAGCCGAATTATTTCCTATAATTAAATCTAATTTGGTTGCGAGATGTTATTTTAGTTTTGCATTCGATATGGACAAATAAAGCAAACTAAGATGACAATTTTCCGTTTGGACGTAATATATTTTGCGATTTTATCAAATAAATTGATTCTTATCACAACTTACTCGTCTTTATTTTTAATTTTCCAACAACAACAACTTAGTAAAACTAAGATCAGCGAACACTCGCCGCCCGTACTGTAAAGTTGCCAACGGGAGGAACTACCGGTGTCTCGACTCGACATTCTCCACCAACAGACGGCACTGCTAATCGCGAATTCTGTGCAGCCTGAGACACCGGAGGAGACACTTGTCGCACCGAAAACAACAATCGAAATCGGCACGGACTTCTGATATCTTTTATTTGTCTATCGCGATAAATCGAGACGAGACGAGGGGGAGGGCTTCGATTATTGAAAGTTTATGAAATATGTAGTTGGTACTTACATAAGAGAAGCATGACGAGCGGCATCGTTCGCGTTCATATTCCTCCAATCACGCTCGTCGTTCTCGTCGTACATGATGAAGCATTGTTCTCGTTATCGCATGACGGGCGAGTTCGCACGAGAGCGACTCGTCGACAGACGAACGCGGGTTTTTCGAGTCGCGCTTTTTCCGTCGGCCGTCTGTTATCGACAGCGTCGCACACCTCCTTCTCGATCTGTTCTGAATGGAAGACAGCTGTGTGCGCAGCGCGGCGTTAACCCACATATAAACGCATCGGTAACGGGAATTACGACACGTGACGGTGTGTAAACAGGGCCGTACGTACCGTGTTGCGGTTCCATTCGCGTTCAAATTTTTCGAAAACTGTCATTTCGTAATTATGAAGAGAAAAGTGGTGAAAAATTAATACTCAACACTGGATCTAGTGGGTTAAAGTAACATTTATTTAGTTCAATCGGAGGCGGAATTATTTTACGATAATACACATAGCACACAATGTAACATATTTTCTCCTATATTTCAATGATGATCGAAACGCAATTTGCTAAACGATTAAATAAATATAATTTTCGCTATCGTGAATGTCGACTCGTCTTCGTTTGTAATTGAATATCTCAAAGCTTCAAGCAGTGATTGTGGTATTCGATCGAATAACGCTCTACGTGTCAAAAGCGTGTAACTGCGACTGTCATTGTTCAAAATATCTATTTATTCTACTTTAATTGAAAATGACAGATAAATTTCTACAAATCGAGTATTATCGGAGATCGCAAATAAAACGATTTCAATCGGCAACGAGTACCGCGGAAAATAGCTCGAGAAAAATAAAATAATGAAAAGAATTGCGCAAATCAAATTCACACCTCTTTACGAGTTCTACTGAATCTAATTACACTATAGTTTGTAACACGGATGGGCGATGTCGCTATATATATTTATCTAACGTCGATGTACATATAATAATTTGAGATCTAACGTCGAAATAACTGACATTTTATAAGATTTTGTACGATCGGACGATTGCGCGGTCACCCATACCGTTGGCAATAAGCGCCTCGGGTAGCGGATAAGACCGAAATCGTATAGCAGTCTCGTCGCTTGTTTCGCTCCCATTAATGACTAGAGTGAGATAATGGACTCGACAATCGCGTCCCATCGAATCGATCGGATAACAACGATTCTCGGTTAATTGCTCGAATGTTATATTTCAATTTTATCATTCACAATTCAAAAATTTCGTCGATCAACTCTCGCTGCGCAATTGGGATTTGCAGAGATCGTTCGAGGGAACGCGACTCTTGATAAGTCGATAAATAGGAACTAATGCCACATATATTAGTCATATAAATCACTCAGTTCACGACGGCAGATATTTTGACAATTACCGCTCAACAGCCATACATAACTGTTTCAACTTCAAACCTGCCTACTATTACTGGTCAGAATTCATATATCTATTTGAAGACTAGGCATTTTTACTACATATTATATCATCTCTTTAAATTTATTTACGCAAAATATATTCATTTCGTATAGCAAAAATAGTCGAAGAAAGGAAACGAAATCCGACGAATTAGCGCTATGAAAAATCAGCCACATCTATCGACAATCTTTTGCACGAGGATTCAATATATCAGGAATTCCATTCGACGAGGAATGGATAAATACCAGGGTTCTGTGAAGCTTCTGATCTACTTTGCTTACCCGTAAGTACGAGCGTCGACGGTGCACGCCGACAATCGACATATTGTGCGAATTTTTTTCTGCGTAAAAGACGGGACAATATTCAAATACCGAACGAACCAAACTGAACTCGGTTTCCGTAAAACAGCGACGACACTGAGACATCGTATTCACAGCGCGGACCGTCCTCGCTGTAACCAGCGAACACAGCGATACAGTATAAGGACTCTACGTACGATGATCGAGACGCGCAAACGATAAAATTCGTCGACGAGTGAGAATGATAGGACGCGCGCGCCGGGATATACAGAGGCATAGTTAAAGAGAGAAGAAGTTGTCGAAACTGATCGGTGATACTTGGTTTTTTTACAAACTAGAGACGGAAAGAGAAACCGGTGGAGTCGGCGAGCGAATCGGCCTACGGTTGCTGCGAGCGGCGCCTCCTGCCCGGACCGCCCGCGTAATTCGCTGCCGCCAAGCCCAACAGGTGCTTCGCCGACTGCGAGCCGCTGAAGCCGCGATGCAATCCGAGATCCATACCGCGCTTGGAGCTGGAAGCCACATATGACGTTTATCGAGCCGCCGCCCCGAGTCAGAATTTAAACACTAACTTGAACCTTCAAACCCTATTTTTCTTTGATCTTTCGCAATGCCGACATACATATAAGTCTAGTTTAGTTTCGTAAGATCTTCACGCGGCATTCGAAGGATCAAAATATAGTTTCTTCGTAACCAATAAACCTGGTTGAACTCTTGGAATCCGCCTAATTTCTTACAATTGTAAATTTAATTCTTATTTAGTCCTGCAAAGCCAGCAGCAGATCAGGAAGTTTCAAAATAGTGTTAATTCTTCGAGACATACAATTAAATAAATATGAAGAACTAAAATATAGTTTAAGAGCTATTATCAAAACCCACAAAATCCACTGGAATAAATCTCAGGGTTTGATTCAGTATTTAATTTTTTTCGTTCAGAAGGATATGAAGATTTCAAACAGTGTTATTTAACGCTAATGATGTCCCATATCCTTCGAAATGGGAAATATCGGCCACGAGAAGGTGCTAAATAGTATTAAATTTACTACCGACAGCATTATAGAGCGAGAAGCTTGAAGCGAAAGGTTTTGGAGGTTTTAGTCATTTGTTAAATTCTGACTCGGGACGACAAACTACAAAAACTCACTTCTCTAATTCTCGGTTTCGTAAGAGGTCCTGGAACAGCTTCGAGCCTTCGAAGAACTCCATGAGATTGTCCGTTTCCTCCTCGTCCTGGCGGCTGTACGGATTATCGGGGCTGTGGAGTGAAAGGTCGCGCGGCTGTATTAAATGAATTCTACGAAGCATTACGGAAAAGAAAATTTGCATTTTCCCATCGCGCGAGCGCTCTCTCTCTCTCTCTCTCTCTCTCTCTCTCTCGCCCGGAATGTATGTTGCATATTTAACAGGATCAGACGCGCGCGTGAAACCCCATCGAAAATTCCTGTGCTCTTCTTTAAACAAAATTACTCGAATACCCGTTGTTTGTGTTTGTCCTACGTGAGGGCGCGGTACTCGTATAATATGCGCTGACCGTGCTCGGTACGCCGCTCGGGAGTAGACGGGACGGCGGACCCGCCGAGCGAAGCTCCGGAATTCGAGGGCCGTTAGGCGAATCGATCGAGTGCGTTTGTGCGCTTTGAAATTGGCTCTCGGCGTTTCGAGTATGACGCCTTACCGCTTGAAAGCAGCTTTTGCTGGCTTCATCCGCGAAAACACACCGTAATATCGAAACGCGATTATTATAATCGCCGATTCCATGATCGCATTCCCCATCTAATTCGTAGCGAATCGGGTTTATCGCGGGAGAGATTCTCCCTCGAACGATAAAGAAAATCATGTCGGTATAACCGTATTCGGGGGGCCTTTTTACAATCGAATGGATACACGATAGAGAACTATATCGGTCCGGAGTGGCCGATGGGATTCGCGAGACGTCATCGGGGATACATTGAAATCGGATTCCGGTTCGTTGTCTCGTAGAAAGTCCTCGGGAAACTTATTTTCAGATAAAAGAGAACTCGGTTAAACGCTGGACGATAGCTCGTCAAATGGAACTGGGTTAAACTACCCTGGAGTCCGGACAGATGCGTCTTCTTACGAACACCGTCTCGTTCCGTCCTCCCACGCTCGCCCTTTCTCTCGTTACGCATAGCCTTCGTCATTTTCTTTGAATTAATTTACCATTTTACGCGCTCCGAAAAGCTCAGCGTTTAACTCGAAACAGAGGGAATGTAATTCGAGTCGAGATATCGAATTGCATCGATTCGGATATTCTCTTGATTTTTTTACGCGCAAACTATTTCGTTTGTTAACGAGCGAGCGCAGGAAATAAGCATTGCAGATTTTTTTTCTCGTATCGGAATATTCGCGGAAAGATAAGAATTGTAATTCGAGGATAGGAAAGTGGGAATTTACTTACCGGGCGTAAGCGGACGCCTCGACGACGGACCTCTCCACGATGAAGAGAACGATTGCTAGGGCAAAACAGCTCAGCACGATCCTCCGTTGCATCTTGAGAGTCGAAATATCTCTCGGGCGATCCCTGAGAATATTTTTAGCGGTGATGAATAAATAGTATATTACTTTTGACGCATATAGAGATGAAATACGCACGATAAATTATATTTTCTCATGACACGCGAAATGCCAGAATGATAGATTTGGGTTCTCTCTTTTATCAAGATCAATCTCGAGGAAACGAATTATGATTTTGACATTACGAGAGTGTTAATTTTTCCCCTGTTCTACCTAAAGTGACTATTTGGGCTGTAATTGGATCGATTGTTAATTTTTGCTTTGTTTTTGATTTTTTCTGCGAAATACTTGCATACTTCGAAATAAAAAACAAAATTAATGTACCTTGCTTAACTTGTGTGCGTATTCCTTTATTCAAGATTGTTTAAATTTTTTTGTTGTTATTGTTTCAATATAGTTGAAATCCCCATTTATCGATATCGTAATTACGAGAATTATTCGGATGAAAAACTGTTTACCCATCTCGCATACCATAATTATATTTTCCTAGCACGTAAATCGAGTAACAAGCAGAAGTACGTCATTATTAATTTCCACGAACCGACACAAGAGGAAAACCTTATTTCACCCATCCACTACCAGCGTTCTTTTTCTTATTTTTCCGCTGCTCTCATCGGTGCTCCTTATTCTCTTGCCTTCTTCTCATGCCGCTCGCGTCGGTACATCTTTTTTAAATTGTCCCTGTTTCGGTTCACTTTGCTACAGCTTTATTTTTTTCATTTCGCTTCACTCGACGCCAACGGCGTTCGTTTTCTCCGAGCGATTGAACAATCGCACGTTCCGCAATTACGATCCAAATTAACGGTCGGCCATTCTACTGAGATATCTCGAACGAAAAAGAACGACATCTTTTCCATTGCTTCTAACTTCTCTCTCTGCCTATTTGAGGACTTGACAAAATCGGAGATGACCCGAGCGATGATAAAATTTCACCGTTCGTTAACGAAGTAAGTTCCGCTCTCAAAGACTCGGCTCGGTTTAAGAGCTCGGCTCAGGGTCTCGCGGTAAGTCGTTCTAGTTACACTTGGTGGGTGGTTCCCTTATTCTACGCCCGACCCACACTTTAGGGACCTCGTTCGGACTTTACACAACTTCTATTATTTTTAATGCGCGTTCTCAACGTTATACGTAACAAATTCCGTTTAGCCTGTCTCGGTCATTATTGACATACGCCACCGAGTAATGAAGAAATTTTTATCAATTTTTTGAACCTGTGTTTCAATTTGACAGGGACGGATTTCACAAATTGCGTACAGCGTTTAATTAACGCAGCGGGTCGAGACTCTGGCATTAACGAGAAGAACAATGGAAACGCTTAATGGCGAAATGCATGACACACCCTTAAAACGAAGTGGTCGCGCGAGGCGTCGTGTCGCGTCGGTTTCCGCTTATTGTCCGGCGTCGTCGCGCAAAAACGACAACCGCACGCTCGGGCTCGGATTAAACTCGACCGTCCCTGGCTCATCCCACGGGACGGAAAAGAGCAAATCCTGTACACAGGACGGTCCCGCAAAGGACGCCAGCACGCGATCTTTATCTATTACGCCCTTACACGTGAACCAGCGAAAGCGGGATCTCAACGAGATTCATTATAACGCTTCTCGTTTGCTGAGTTTCCGTAACGAAATTAAAATCGTTCATACCGCGCGCTGAATTTACGAAAGTATCTTCCCGAACGTCATAATGAAAGCTCCGCCGTAGAACTTTTTTTCAAATTATTTTGTCAAATCCGATTAATGAAATTTTTATTAGTCGAGTACACGCGGAACGGCGAGTATACTTCCTAGAAGTACGAACGTCATAGGGTTTCGAGGTACAATATCCTGAAGCTATACAAGTACTTTCGTGCTACGTCATCTGATGTATGTGGGTGACGCGTGATATTTGACAAGTACTCTGTCACTTGATATGCGAATTAGGATGCACTCGAGGACCTTGCATCTCGAGAAACAATCGGAACTAGTCAGCTTATACGTGGTAATTTGAATCTGTATACGTATTCAAGGACAAACGAATAAATAAAAGTTTTCGTTATTCGAATAAGAAACAAACTGACGAGTCGACGGAAAAAAAACTGCACCACTAAATGCGATTAACAAAGCTATCTAAGTTCGCAACTTCGATCGCTACGTTAGCATATTGTCGGCCGTCGAGGCGGCTTGTATAACTTTGCCCGATGTACATAAAGCTATATAAAAGTTCGATCCGCTATTGCAAACGAAATTCTTCACCGTGTGGGCAAACTTTTCATTCGCTCGACAAATATCTTCCATTTACGGTCCATGCGCGCGCTCCAAGTTCGCCGAGCGTATGGTAAATTATAGCGCGCGGTGTCCATTTATTAAGTCCACGACGACGTAATGCGAGATGTGACTGTAAAACGCATTGACGCAAGGGGACGCATAACGAATGCAAACTCCGGTAACCATCGAACTTTGTTAATTAAGCACACGCACGGTCGTATATAGGTTTCGTTATTACGTGTCGCGCATATCGGAGTGACACTCGCGCAAGTACCGCGAATTATCGTTTAATGAAAATTTATTCTACCATTCATAAAACGGAATTAATCGAACTATAAATTTACCCGTATCGATTCGACGAATTAAGCGGCATAATAGATTCGCGGTCGAACTTGAACACGATTTCATACGAGGACGCGATTTGTATGCCAAGTCCGGTAATCTTTCAGTATTGACAGTTGATCTTATTGTCAATAATGGGATTCATTGAAGTTATAGTTTTCGGTGCTGTATCTGTATTACAGCACACACCGATGAGATCAGAAACACGTAAGATAAGCAATCAATTACAGATTTTCTCTCTTTACGCTATAAACATAATTATGCAACTTTTCTCGTTATACCGGATATCCCTACCGCTATTTATCGTTTATTATTAAAAGTTATTTCCTCGTAAGTTCGAGCGTTCGTTGGGGTTGCTCGTAATTAAATTCCTGAATCATGGAGTTAAAATAGTCGTCGATGACGCGACTTTGTGGCATGGTTTATAGAATAAATTATTTGCGATAAAAACGAATTTTTGTTAAGGTATGTTATCGAGAAGTCACTGATATGTTTTCGCGATTGCGTTATCCGTTCAGAACTAATTGGACAATTAAAGAAAAAATATAACGAAACTTTTTCAATTTCTACGAATGTCGGTGAGATACTTCGAGATACAACTACGTGAAAAAGTTGGCAACACTTTAATTACTAGTTTGATAAGTACTTTAATTTTTGAGAGGAAATGTCTATCGTGTTGCAGGGTGAAGAGCGTTCCTAATTAAGACATGACTTCTAGTATTTCTGTTTCAGTGCTCAGAAATGTTGGTACGGCTATGAATTTCCCCCGGAGAATCGCGAAAGTGGATGACCGGTATTGTCGTACGGTTTAATGGCGCGAAACACAGCTGCCTTGTCGATATTTTCACACCTAGTACATACCCTCCTATCCAATAGCTAGTATTCGTTCAATTAGCATCATAATATTGTAACCCAATCATAGACACTTCTGAATACACCGATTCAATCGTAGAAGGCGATTGCGTTTCATCGACACCGGAGAACTGAATTAGCTTTATTAAATAATTTGTACGCCTATGATATGAATCGTATGAGAAAATAAAAATTTCATTTCGACAAAATCACGTTCGCTTCAAGACCCAGACATCCGGAAAATATTTGTTTCCAAGCGCAACCGAATGCGCAAATTTCGTGCCACCGCGATATTTACTCAAGAAATAACGCGCAGGAAACAAGCGTGTAGCCATTTCGTAATATTGTTTACAATCGGCAAACGTCAAAAGACGAAGAGCAAATGTGAATGTATGAAATACGAAAAAATAAAATTGAACAATGCATATTGAAAATATGCAATATCGAAAATTGTGCAGAAATTCAATTATGGTACATTTATTTTAGTAATAAAGTATTAACGATCATTCCGATTATCACTTCGAAACAAAGTGGAAATTATAATTTGCGATGAAATGAAATTTTGTAAATTGATAAACGTTAAAAATAAAGCTTCTAAACTCGAATATAATAAATGCGGCATATAATTCGGGAGAGCACTATACACGATCTCTTGCATTACAGATTAATATGATTCGTAATCCATGAATGACAAGAAATTGATTGGTTCGGTAAAGCTGAAAATAGGTTAAGCAGTATCGATAAGCGTTTGCGTGCCCTTATTAGCAAATATTCACTCTCGTTCATTAATCAAAATCACGAAGGTTGAACAGTGTCTTGAGAGGGTCGTGCTCTTCTCCTATAGAGGCTCTCGAAACTGTTTGCCGCGCTCAACTATGTTATCTCGTGAGATTTTTCTGTTAATAAATTGAGCGTGCTCGTCTCACCGGTCTGGACGACATTAGCCGAGTCAATTGTTATTCCGAAGATCTTAAAACTCGTTCATTTGGGTCAATTCGCTCGTCTCGCCACGCGAAAATGCGATTATAAGAGAAATTGTCACCCCGTAATAATTTTATTGCACGATAAACGTGTCTCGGAGTTGCACGAGAGCGAATTTTGCCGTGAATTCTCCGCTGCCGCGACAGAGAACGCTTTTACGAGTTCCGTGAAATCCGTGGTGTTTTCGTGAGTCACAGATTTCGAATTGCGAATAGTAAATTCGTCCTGTCGTTTCGACAAAGACGAATAAAATAAAACGGTTACGATGCGATAATCGCGCACACGCAACTGATGACTGAGGGTGTTACGCGTTATTCGTCTTTTGTACCGAAACGTGTGGAAAAGGGAAAAATATACGTCGCTGAAAAGTCAGATATTGGATCGGAAAAGCACGTAGCTGGAATTTTCGCGAATTGTGCTGCGATTGGTAACCCCCTCGCTACGGTTATTTTTTTTTTAACTACCCTGCAGGGAAGGAGTTTGAGGCTCAAGATCATTCGTGGTCAAAGAATAGGGCGCGAGTGACTCTTGTGTCGACTTTTCCCGTTTGGCCTTTCGCCAAGAATAAAGGAACACCTTTTGCGATTCAATTACTTGAGCGAGTAACTCTCTTCCTCTCTTCCCTGCCCTCTCTCACAATTCGACTCGTTCTGTGTAATGACATTACGCGAGCTCGCGGCGTCCATGGAGAATTTCATACTCGGATAATCCGCGCTTGCCGGACGGAGCAAGCTGCAGTCAACTTTGCTTAATCACTCGTTGATGTTTTTTTTTCTTTCTCAAAATGCAGATTCAACATTTATGAATTGTCGGACAAAGAGTAGAAGAAATGACAAAAAGACAGAGGTTAAAGTTGTTTGTAAACGAAAACTAAGAGGAAAATTCTCTTGATATTAATAGTGTTGAGTCGCGTACACTCGAAACTGACCAAGTTTTCCATGTTCGCTCTGAAATACATTGCGAAACAAAAAAAAAAAATGAGGTTGAACTGTATTTGTATCGATATATTCGAACGACAAGTGTACGAGAATGTACAACAAACCCGTCAGGTCCGGCAATTCGATTCGAGCGTGCGTTTACTTTGTCGTCGAGAGATTGCTCGTCCCTTGCATCCACGATAAATTGAACGCCCACTCCCCTCGCGTATTCGCTCGTTGAGTGAACGCGACCCAACATAGCGCATTATATGCACGCCCGGGGCACGCAAAAACATAGTCGGGTTAACGCCATCCTATCGACAAAACGATAATACTTGTGTCGATCGGGGTAAACGTCACTCCGAACTATCGATCTTCGCCCCTCGACACTTCCAAAATATCAAAATCCTCGACCAATGGCCATCGAGAGAGGTCGAATGCCACAATTATACCAGAAATGTGATTTAACTTCAGACCTGGATCTTTTATACAGGAACAATTTGTACGTTCCCGCTGATGTTAAAAGAGAAGTTACGAAATAAATGGTCTTAGATCGTTTAGGAAAATTAAAGTTCCCGCGCGTGTACACCGATATAGGTATATACGTATGGCTAAGGGATAGGCACATCTTTTCAGGTTTTCGTAATAACGATTAAACTCGATCGTGCGGTTTTTACGAGTTTTTTGATGGCCAATATAGGTACAACGAATGAGAATATGTGACGACTTTACGGGACTATTTGCTTCGTTGGTATATACGCGCGCGTATATATATATATATATATATATATTTATATATAAAAACATACTCGCGTGTGTTATTCAGGACCCGAGATGAGAGTAAAGGAGAAGAATTTTTTCGCTCGTTCGAAGATCCTTATCCCGTCGTAACGTGGAAATGTCGAGCGGATTCATTAATCTGGTTTAGCTATTTTTACCTCAAAGATAAACCATATAAGAATGAAAAATTAATAAAATTTTCAATTTATGAATTTCCCAAACGAATGTCGTTAATCAAGATCATAAAACATGCAATTGCATGACGCAAATTACAAAATGAGAGAAACATCGTTTTGAACGATATTATTGAAAAGCTTGAAAAATAAATAACAATTCATGACTTCACGATGTAAAATCAACAGTCGAGAAAAATACAAAAATTTATCGGATGATCGACTCGATGACGAATATTTTTTTTACCGAGAAAAATCCCACCCCTTGAATCTAGATGTCGTTAAAATCAGAGAATTCAGTTTCCCTGTCTCTATTCTGGGTATTACGTGCACCTACAACCTTGGAATCTGGGTTGAAAATTGTGGCTCGAAATTGCATCAAAAACATTTTCGCAGGACGGTGGCGAAGACGTTGCCGAGGATAACTTAATTTTCTTCCACTCGGCGTAAATCGATCGTTTTATATAGCTCCGCGCTCCATCTTTGATTGATATCGTCGTAAAACACGTCAAAGTCTTCGAGTTCCTCGGGTTGGCGAGTTTGCCGATGCTCTTCGATTAAGAAACTTGTCCTCCCGGCTCGAACTGCGTGGCGGTGTAATAAAAGGGAAGTGAAAAGGAAAAAGGAGAATCGAACGGTGTACGAACCTAGGAGCAGACAAAAACGAATAACTCTCGTGTGCGTACGACTGCACGATGTAAAATTTTATCGGGCGTGTAAAAACGACGGTTTTAAACGTACCGCGTGACGCGAGGGTGCGTAAAAGAGAATAAAAAAAAAAAAAATACTCGACGGAATATCAACCGAAGAAAAAAAAAAATACTGCGAGACGGGATCGTGAAATTCCGAGCACGTGCGAAAATCTCGCGACGATCGTGAATAACAGTCGCGCGCACGCACGCGGCTCGAAATTTAGTGCCGGAGAGGCGAGAGTATAAAAATTCGTTCGAAGAGAAAGAATCGAGATCGAATTTCCGCCTTTATTGCATTAGCCATATTGAATTTTCGCTTATCAATAATGAACACCCGGTTTACATTTCAGAAGCCGAGTAAATTCAGAGTGGGAGTCTTAAAATTTTCTCAAAGACTCGAGAGTCTGGATGCGCAAATGATTATTTGATGATCTTTCCTCGACTAGTCGGAGTGCAATTTCCGTGTTAGGATGTTGGGATGTACCTATCGGGTGCACTTCACGAGCGGGAGAGGGGGAGAGGGGTGGGGAAAGAGCAGAAGCGAGAATAAAACAAAACGCAGGGGGAAAAAAGAGAAATAGCTCGACGGCACATCCGAGCCATCTCCGCTTTGCGAAAAAAGTTTCGATTCGATTTGGATGGTTGAACGGGTAAATATTGCGGACGGTACACGGTAGGACCCCGCGTTATCTTAGGTATACGCGATCGCAAAATCGAGCGGGGCTTTTCGGGAAAATTGCGAACGTTCCGAGTACCATGTTTGCGCACGTGCACGTCATTCGAGGGGAGAGCTCGCGTCTGTTCACGAGCGGGTCCGGATTTAATACGTAATAGAGGGGATCCCCCGATATATCGACGGTTTCGCGCTTGATCCTTTATGCATTGGAAATTCTCGCGAACGAGAGGACATCCTTCGCGGAAGGTCAAGCGTCCGAGGAGTATACACGGAGTTTTGACCGACTGTTTATTCAAGAGCGAATCCCCTCGGCGGATGTTGACGTTACTTTCGCGAGAGCGCTCCTCTCTCCGCGAGCGAGAACGAAAAATTTCGAGCCGATCTCCCGCCCGCGAAACCGTGAAATCGGCCATTCCCGGCCAATGCAGTCGAGTCGTACGTCTTGCGGTATCTAAATTGAAAAACTTGACCGTCGCCGATGCGTGCGTACCGTACGATCGTTTCCGCGATCGCGCGGGGGCTGAAAGTTGATGTATGACGGGCCGTTTAGAGGGAGAGAGGGGAGAGAAAGAGAGGGGTCATAGGTGAGAAGCCGAGGCCGCACGCCCGAGCGAGCACGAATCTCATCCCGTCGAGGATCCGTTCTTTTCTATTCGACAAAATTACCGTGAAACTCTCGCTCCCATTGCGAAAATATTTTTTCGCGGCTGATCGGGCCGGACGCGACCGACTCGATACGATAACGGACGAGTGATAGCTCCGTCTCGCTGGAAAATTAGCATGAGGGGGTCAAGACTTTTGCCGCACTGCGGGATAAGTCCGATCTAACTTTCGCCCGCGGTCGTGTATAATTTTCGCATCGCGCCTGCCGCCGGAGTACCGAGCGCATAAAAATCCCAGAGCGAGCGCGCGCACTTGCATGTAATTGTGTATTTATGGTAATGAAACACGTTCGCGCCCAATCGGCTTGCGATCCCGAGTCAAAACTCTTTTGAGAGGTCAAGTTTTTATTTTCTTTTACGATTAAAGTCAATCGGTTTTTTTTTCTGAATTTATAGGGCTTTTAATCGCATTATTCGGTGTTTGTATTAAAATTTCACGTTCATTGTGACGTAACGTAATATTTATAATAAATTAGTATTTTGTTATGTAACTCGAGTGTTCGTTTCAATAAGATTTCTTCATTTCGCGGGTACAAATATTTTGACGTAAGAGGACAATATACCATCCCGAATCAAAAAATTCGATCGAGTTTTCACTCGCATTTGAACGAATTCTTAATCGCATTGGTATTTATACTCAAATTTTGCATTTATGTATGAAAAATTAGCCTCCTCGTCTGTTTTTCTGTATTTCGAGAGCTCGTGTCCTGTATATCGAGTCGAGCGAGCACGCTTTGCACCGCTCTACTCTTTAATCTCGATATGCTCGCGTTCGCTGCACACCTGTTACGTCACTCCTCTTATTTCATGCTCGTGGTTTAGCCGTGCGGATTATTCGCTCTGCGGAGTCTTTTGGAGATTCTTCCTCGCCAGAGCGCTAAGCGTTATCGCTCGTACGCACACGATCCGACTGAAAAAACTCTATGAAAAAATTATCCTCTCTCCTTTAAGGATGAACAATTTTTTGTCTCGAGCAAAACGTAACGTAATGAGTGCACGGTGAGTTTTCATTTACACGTCGCGTTGGCTCAACGAAAAAAAAGCAAACTTCATTCGATTTACCGTTCATTTCTAGCTTACCTGGTTCCCTTCGTCTATTAGAGATGGGTGCGTACATTAGAGGCGAGCTTTCGTTCCGAGATTGAACAATAAGTCGATAATAGCTCTTCGCGTTTCGTTATTGCGAGTTTAGCGAAACGAAACTCGAAATATTTTCCGAACCTGATGAGCGAACACGGTAATGATTGTAGTCGCGTGGATTGCTCGAAGCTATATGACGGGTCAATCGAGTCAAACCACTCATTAAAGGATCACGTTAATTGGTCTTCGCTAATTAGTGCTGGGACGGTTGTTGTGTGCAATTATTTAGCGTTTCGCTCCTATAAAACGGGTTGTTGGACGGATCGCGAAATTTAGGGACGGAGACAACGCTCGGTGTGCTACATTCGATTTCGGTAATAAAGCAACGGTTGGGCGTCATCGTTAGATAAACTGGATAGAGTCAGAGTCCTGTGAAAGTATATATTTGCGCATTTTATGGAAACGTCATGAGAAAATGTTGATCCAAGATATATACGTGGCTCTTCGCGTAATCTCTTACGACCTCCTACCTCTCCCGAAAACCAAATAGCTTTTAACCGTCCTGGATCGTTAAAGTTTGCCGAGAATTAAGTGCGGTTTTACTTCTGTAACGAATTTTGCAAACACGCAGCGACGACCGCGTCGAGTTATTTCTTCCCGACGAGAGTGCCAAAGATATTCTTTAAAGTTTTCTCTGGATTGATCTTCTTCATTCTTCAAACTTCTACCCATATATAGTTTTCATGAAGAAAAATAAGAGTTGGCGTTAAAAGGAACGAGTAAAGTTCGTCCGCTGATATAATCATTTTTCCTTGTATGCCAGCGTACCAGAGAAAAAATATAGAATTCCGTGTGAGACACGTGACTAACCAAGAACAAATAGCCGACCAAACGATAGAATAGTAAACACGTCAACGGCGAAGGCGAAAAAGTAACCTTACTTCCGAAACACCTGTGACATTCTATATTTTACGTTTCATCCACGAACAAACGCGAAATGTCTGTGTTGAATAGCGAACGGACGTTCTACTGGATAGAATTGCTCGGCAAACCTTTTGTACGTCTCAAAAGTTTTGCGTATTATGAATTCTTCAAATTTCTCTCGGAGCGAGCGAAATACCTGAGGAACAGTTTAACCGAGTAAAAATTTTCACTATGCGAGTAAAATGTATGAATTTGGGAGCGGCAACTCGTTGACATTGTTTCGATCATGTATGTAATAATCCGCGGATCGTTTGTAATACGTTCATTAATATCACCAGAGCGGTTCGATTAAAGCCCGTTACGAATCGCGAACGGTGACACCGCGAAATGCGGTAGCTACTCTATTGATAATCGAGGAAACGATTGCTCTATGGATTTACAGGGTTTGTTGAAAGGGCCCCGGCGTATACATAGAAGCGTCCTCGGCACCGCTGAACAAACGACGGAACACATAGCGCCTAGCCCGAATATAACTAGGAATGAGGTCACACCGTGCGGTTCCTCGCCATTTAATTTAGGGTTGAAAGAGAAAGACACCCTCGGGAAACCACGGCAATAATTATATCCCCATGTGTAGGTAAATACAACGCGTAAAACGGAACGATATCGAATGAATAAGAAATAAGCTTGGCACCTCCGATAGGTAGAGAAATTTTCCAATTTCACGACCGATACCCGAAAAATGGAATACGTTTCGTGAAAACGGTCGTGCTTTCGCGGAATGGGGAATGCCAACCGAACAGCTTCGCTCATCGGCATCGTTCGATCCGCCCGAATCGAACGTTTCCGTTGATAAGACTAGGCGAGAAAAAAAAATTCGCAACTCGTTCGATTTTTCCTCGACGCGTTGCTTTCAATTAAGAAGAGAGTTCCCTCTGCGTCGCGAAGAAGCTAAATTTTCAGGAATGGCGGACACAAATTTTTATGAGAACCGTATACGCATGCTCTCGTGTATTCGTACGAGACGCAGCTGCTATAATACACTTGGTTAATTACACGGCACTGAGTTTTAACGAACAGATTAATTAAGCGTACCTGTCGCCGGGGTCGAGAGGCAAAACACGTAACTACGTTTCGGAAACCGCATTCGTACGAGCGCAAGTAAAAAGTCCAATTATACCACGCTTCGCGGGCACTGCTGTTTTTTTCTTTCACGCTCTCTACACTCCGAAGCTGGCTCAAATTTTGTAAAAACGTGAATTACGATTATCACCGCAAATAGAATTAACAATCCACGGCTCCTCCGGGATTGAGAATTTCTTCAGAATGGCTTAAAATTGGAAATGAAGAGCAGAGCTATCGAAAAATACAAAACTACCGTACCATTTTAACGGAGAAGAAATGAATATCGAGCGATGGATGTGATTTTCAACAAAGTTCTATAAATTTCGAGGATATATTCCGACGCGTCCATCACGCCGGGATTGCACTTTTTTTCTTTCGCCGGCGTGAGCTCGCAAATTTTTCTCACGGATCAACCAAGATGCATATGCATGAAAGAGGACGGCGTATCGAAAAAGCTCGCCGAAACTCCCGCGCCATCGATTATCCGTCGGCTAATATTATCTCTCTTTGCCAACCGAGCGAGTTAATTGCTCAATCTTCTCCCACAATTACCGTGGATTACAGGTCGTTACCTTATTACCGTCGGGATTCCCGCAACAGTTCGTTCCTTCCTCCTACCCGATTCGATTCTTGCATCCCGTTAGAGGGAAGTGTACCGCGGGATATTCGATTTCTGCTTTGCAAACGGGAGCGTTTAAAACGTTTGCGATAACAGCTCGGCTACAGCGGAGCCCTTTTTCCAATGCGATACGGTCTTTCTCGTGAAATGCAGAGAACCTACCGACGCGACAAGAGAAAACATTCGCGATAGAGAGAATTTCGTGTGGAATCGACGTTCCTCGAAACAAAGCGCACCCGGTGAATTAAATATAATGCAGAGCTGATCGCAAAAAATTATCCCCAGCTTTTTTTCAGCTATCGCCACGACTTACGCAGTCTCTTTGTTTTTCCACCGACGTGTTTGCGAAAGTTTAGAAATCGATAAATCGGTTTTCCATGTTCTGTCTAGCTATTCAGAGTTTGTGCGGAAAGCTCTTTTGCGACCATATTTTATTTAAAGCGTCAATTGTTTCTCAAAACTTGAAGACGAGATGTACGTTCTCGGTTACGACGTCTTTCTGAATATACCGCGAAATATCGAAACTAGTTGCTTGGGTGAATAGCGAGGAAAGGTTAGCCTCTTTGCTAGTTCTCGGTTACATGTCTCTACGCCGATATATAGAGGGTAGGATATGAACTTTAACCTGCAGGATATTGCTCGATAATCGTAATACAATCGGTACGTTCACAGGATTCTAAAACGAAATACGATACGTCGCTCGCCGTGTACGGATTTCGAATTGTAGTTGAACTTTTTCGCGCTTACGCGAAAACTTGACTTATCGAAATTTCTCGATAAATTGGAATTTCCGGACTTCTCTCCTTTTCTTTTACTACAAATAGAAAATACCTCAACGAATTCTGTTTGTTTGTGTAAATTATATTTCCATCTAAAAATACCTTGAAGAAATCGAAGGAATTCTCAGTAAATCAAGTTTTGCTTTTAGACTAAGTTGGTTATCAATTCGTTTAAGCGAACAAAGAAAAAATACACGACGTTCGGATCGCAGCTTTAAGAAGAATGTTGAGAGTGGTAAAAAAATTTTCAAGACACCGTGTAACTCGACCTTGTCTCTTTTAATCTTGTATGGGGCGACTTCTAGTCGGTTTATTGTATCTCTTTCGGCTAACTCCTCCTACGCACTTTACGGATCTTAAATTATTTAGCGAGTGTCGCTGGCAGCACGCACCACATCGCAGCATGAAATATGAAAGTGAACGCTATTTTCGCACGACCCAGGCGAAGCTCATTCTATTTAATACTTTATAAAAAGGGCGTAATAGCGGAGTCGTTAGTAACCTATTCACGTGTAATTCAAGTATAACCCACGAAATTGAATGGTTTAAAATCAAATATTTAGTCTGTCACTTTCAACATTTTTTAGAGGAATCTACCGTTCCGAAAAATAGATATTTAATGCAGAATGAGACACAAGCGATTTGAGGATTTTCATGTTATTAATTCTTAAAATAGTAGGAAGTATCACAAATTGCACCTCTCGAAAAAAAGACTTCGCACGTTTTGCCTTTGGCATAAATTTGAATAATTTTTCCATCTCTTCTATAACTCTAAAATAAAACAGGAAAATATAGAAGGTCGGTACATATTCAAATCATATGCATAACGAATATTTGTCGCTGAAAGTGCACATACTCTCCAAACTTTAATTTTTTATCTCTGAATTTCGATGCATAATGTGAATAAGAGTCGATAATTTGTCCATGTGAATTGATAATAAAATTTCAAACATCGGAAAAATTAAAAAATTGAAACGCTCAGACTAATAATAATATATTTGATATTCTCGGTAAAATAGGAAAACACGTCAAGTTACGTAAAGGTAAGCCCGACATTCCGTCGCATAGAATCAAGATTAAATCCAATCTATCCTCGTCTTGTTGGGTCCGCGTGCACTTCCATTTACGATGCCACTGCCACCAGTTGATCGTAACGTTATCGCGGCGATTTTAACCCTATTACATCTATCAGGGACTCTTAACCGCCTCATTTAACGCGTCGAGCTCGCTCATTTTTTGCCCGTTTCATATTTATATCGGAACTCGATGAGTGCTAAAGTTTGACCTGAATTAATGAATTATTGAAGCATACTTGTTATAAATGGTTTAAATTCGAAAAAAATGTTCCAAAAACCGATATACAATCAACTTAGAATTCTTGAAATTCCGATATTTTCTAGACCGCGCATACCGGCTGATTGATCATTGAGTAATACTACTGTCAGCCATTTTATTACTAAATACTACTTAAAACGCCGGGAATGGGTAGGCATTTAAATAAAAGCTCGCGATTTTTCCACGAGAGCCTTGTTTTCATCCATTTTAATAAAAATTTATGAATATCAAACTGATTCCAATCAATTACCTGGCCTGCATCGAAAATCAATTGTTCCCCGTTCCGAACGATGGCTATTGGCATCAATCACTTGCCAAAGTTTAACGTAACATATAATTTCAGCAAACGCGTTTCCCTTTATTGATCGGAAATTCAATTATCGCCAAGATTATCGGATCGGAATTTTTTTGCGGTTCCAATTGGACGGTCCGATTAATCAAACCGATAAGTCATGAAAATCCGGAATAAATTTTGGAGTAAACATCATTTCTGTTCAAATTAACTCGATTATATCGGCGAAAGACCACTTTGGCAAGAGTTGGGAAGTTCACTAGCACGTTCCGTTCAAATTATTACGAGATAATGGTATTTGAAGGGAAGGGTGATCCCCTAAACCGGAATTCGACAAAACTTGAGTTTCGAAGAACTGCCCGAGGAATAATGGTGTTATCGAGTATTTTGTAAGAAGTTCGTTAATAATTTGTATCGACCCGAAATTATTTTCATCGTTATAATTTCTTGCGACCTATTTCGCTACTGCTTGAGATTTTATCCACACTTTCCCGGATATCAACTCTCGAAATTATCGTCACAAATTTGAGAACACTTACTCTAACGTTTTATCTCAGCTTTGAATTCTCGAATACTCAAAATATCACTTGGTAGAACTTGGAAATTGCACACGATATAAATATTTGTTAATGAATGATTATACAATAATTTGTGAGGTAGAATTTATAAATATCAAAATATTAGATTTTAGAAAACATAAATTTGTTGTTGCAGGATAATCTATGAGTTTCGTTTCGATATATCCTTACAGAGAAAAAAATGAAAAAAAAAAAAATCTCCGACTCGACAAAATTATCGTTGAAAGTAGAGAGAAGTACATCGTGCACTCACCTCTGAAAGCAAGTAGAAGAAGAGAAATATTGATGATCGGTGATGGTAGATGTGTACTGCGGTGACAGCGAATACGATAGTGCGAGGCAGAACCCCCGATGCGTTTATATAAGCCCGCGACTTGGCGATTCTCGCCCCATCCCCACCAAGCCAGCCACCCTCGTCCAATCAAACCACCTCGCGCACTCCGTCTCTCATACCAGCTATTCCTCGAATCCCGCAAGCTGCGAAGACTACAGTCCAAATCCGAATACACGTATACGGCCGAGGGGGATGATTGAAGCAAATACAAATAAATTAGCCGAGCCGTAACACGAACGTATGATACACCATCCGAAAAATTTCATTCACGCCGCGCGTATTAACGCCCATGACTTATATTCGTCGTAGCGGAAAGATAAATTTATTCAGTTCGAAATTTTCGGATTCGCGAAGGAAATTTTGAATAACTTATTGTCGAGGAGTGTGCGTTAACGAGTTCCACAGGTGTAACAGCTGCGAGTTCCGTCAACGTGGGACTACTTCGTCACGGCGGGTGGTTAGTTGAAATAGCTAGTACGCACAAGACCATGTACCAGTTTCTAAAGAACTCATTTTACCTTGTACCGATAAATCATGGAAATTACTCTCTCAACTCTTAAATAATCAGAGATGAAGACCCGTTCAACCTCAAGAAGAAGAAGACGAATATTTCTGTTGTGTATCGGAAATAGTGGTAAAATAATACGAGTCAGGAGATAAACTACGTATTTGTCGAACGGGATGAATTCGGTTGAAAAAAAATTTTCGATTCATTGTACTCTTTAGTCACGCTCGTTCCATTAATTCCGAGCGCACGCAGGTCAATAGCAGCACGATATCGAGTTCCCAAACGCATCGATATCGGATCGTGCGTAATCGGCGATTCGCGTTACGTCATCATCGATATTATTATATTTCTAAACATCACCCCTTTCGGTGCAGCTCGACAAATCAAATTCCATTAATCCTTGGGATTCCAGAAAAAATAAGAAGTACGAAAGGGTCGACGGTGGCGCGAGCGCATGCGTATAACGAAATCGTAGTACGGCAAGTTTTATTTTCTCAAAATATAATCTAACAGCATTTTCGGCTGGTGGCGTTCGCGCGTGAATAAATATTTGGCGTGGTTATTACGAGATGTTTATTTCGTGAAAAACCGTGGATACGAGTCGACCACGCGGAGACGGAGATCGAAGAATAATAGCGAGAGGTTGACTTTTGCGTGAGATGTGGTTCGCCGAGATGTCCCGAAAGCGAGCGAGCATCGCGCTTCTTTTTCGCGAGAGACGTTTTGCGTCATTCGTGTAAGACGATCCCGAAAATATTCTCTCTGTATCTCGCGAAAAAAACTCCCGAGCGAAAGTCGAATTCTCGTCGCGCGAGTTTACTTCTTTCCTCTTCATTTCGAACGTTCGATTAACGAGACGAGAAGGAAGCGCGGGAGATGAAATTGTCCGAGGAGCAATCGTGAATTGCGAGAAGGCGGTCGTAAATTCTCCCATCGCGATTCGTACGAGCATTTCTGCCCCTATATACACATATTTTTTCTGTGCTCGTTCACGCAAAACCGCCCCCTCCTCTCCCGGCGTTAACTTCCGTCCTTTGCCTCTATAAAGCCGAGTGGCGCGTTATTGCCGTTTATCGCGTCGCCCCCTTTTTCAAGACGCGACGCATCATACCATTGTCGCCATGCAAATTGCGTAATAGAGCGTTTTAATAATGTTCGGCGAAATGCCGTAGGACCGAGCGCGCGCACTTGGCGCAAATAGCCACCATAAGCATAAAGCATTACGTACCGGTGGATACTCGTTCGCCACCGTCCGTCGATGTACACGCGTCCGACTACCCGACCTTCGTTTTCATTTTCGGCACGAGTGCAGTGCCATATCAAATTTCCCTTTCCCTTTCTCGTCGATTGGAAAATGCGGGCTTGATATCCGACAGACAGCTCACGGCCGGAACGTAAATTTGTTAATTCCCAGAGCGCAATCGATTCCACTCGTGTTTGTTGTACACACAATCGCAGAAGCAACGCGAATTTTGCCTAGAAATTGTCGCATCGCCAATTGAGTTTCAGACGCGGAAGTGGAGGTATTAGAATGCGTTCAAAAACGTCGATAATTTTTAATAATTTCACGGCGTCGAGTCGTATATTTCAAAGCTACACGCGGAATGTATAAACTTGGTTAAATGGGGCAGAGCAACTCGCGTAAAACTGTGAAATAGTGTATTGAAAGGGTATCGATAGATCGGTAAATAGGTTTCCAGCATGCGCGTGCCTGCGGCAGCTTTTCAATCGACGGTTACTCTTAATTCATTGCTCGCTATAAAAACTCTGATATACATCCAACTAGCCTTCCCTGTTCAATTCCGAAAGTCTCTTGGATAATGTTTGTATTTCATTAAAAAAATTAATCGCTAAAAATAAAAATAGACATTCAATGTGTAAGTTGAAAGAAGAAAAGGGAGGTGGGTTGGTCGAGTGGTACTTAATAAACGTCATTACTCCTCCAAAAATCAATCGGAACTGAGACTTGCTTCTATTACTTTTATTATGTAACTAAGTTTTAGTGTTGTGAAAAACGCGTCGTGAGAAACACCGCAGTATACATATATCTCTGACGTAAAGAGAGATCAGCTCGGCTAAGTTTTATTGGTTATTTACCGGGACATAAAATACAAATCAATCCAACGCTGCCGCTATACCATCTAGATTAAAATATCGTATCTCGGGTTTACAAGTTACTATTTTTAATTTTGATCGCCAAATTTTTGTATTCGGAACTCATTACGATTTTGATTTCATCGTACTTATAAATTTCAGTTAAGTAAACTTTTTATGAACAATTAAATTCGAGTAGGTGGCACGTAGGAAGAATTACACCAAAGCGAATGCAAATTTCTTAATGTCCGAATCATCCCATTTAAAAAAAAAAAAAAAATTTATAACAAGCAGTGACGAACGTCAAGTTCATACCGGGAGCAACGCCGCCGGTCGCGTGTTCTCTTTTATTCAGCTGGCATTCATGACGACGCGACTAAAAACAAAACGAAATGTATTTCCCAAAGAGCTAGAGAGAAAGTATGATGGAATTTCCATATTTCGTTTTTTGCAGAATTTAGTCGTAGATTACCAGCTGGGAATTGTGTTGCGCGCTTTTATGAAAATCTATATAACGAATCAAACGCTGCGTCCGTGGCAAAGGTAAAAAGCTCGAATTTCTATATATCGTAACTCGTCGTAACGGTATGACAATGTGGATATCCACGAGTATCGAAAATATAAATTTTCCACGCGCTTTGTTACTGAAGAATTACTCGATAATTCGTAAATCGATCGAATTATACGCATACGACTTCGACGGGATATTCCCTGAGCGATTTTAGAGCAGTCGGCGAATTGCTTGCCGAACTAACATTATCGCGTTACCGTACGTTAAGTCGACTAACTATTTGATCGCGCTACGTACCTCCCCCGAGCGTACGTAGGTATACGCACGCATAACTTACCAATTGCAAGTGACTAATTGACTTGCCGCTGCCACTCCGCCCCCGGTACGAATTCATACCCAAATTCGGAACCTATCCGAACATCAATATCCCGATTCAATTTTCTCCCTCACTCGTTTATTTTATAAAACCTGTATGCCGTGCGGATCTTTTTTTTTCTATTTTTCTATTTTTTTCCCCCATTTTGCATCTTCCGTCAGACTGACGAGGTGGAATCCAGAAAGGGGTATCCATATCGCCCTCGTTTTATTGCGCGGAAATCTCGCGCTGCCGTTTTCTCATAAACATTTTCGAAAGAATCGTAAATACCGACCGACTCCTACGCTTTATCGTTCGCTTCCATTTACTCGTAAAAACTATTGAAATTGGTTTTATTTATTCATAAAGACGCCAATGAACGAATATATTAGTTTCTCGTTTTCCCCGATCGTACGAGAAGGCAGCGGACGCGTGGGGATGGGAAATTCCTTTCCTAGAAGCGGCCAAAAAGCGACCCTTCGTCGGATGATGACGCAGAACTATAGCGTCTCGTTAACCAGAAGGGAGGCTGATTATAAAACAGAACGTGTGGGCGAACGAGAGAACGGCGCTGTTCGGGTTTCCGATTGCGGGTAAAGAGCCATTATGGAAGTGCGCGCGAGCGCAAAAGAATACTCGCGTTCCATTCGAGAGCTTTTTGAACATTTTCGAACCTTTTAAAAACCTCTGGCTGCGAATAAACTCGTTTGAGATTCTTATCCACTGCATTGTCGCACAGCGTAAAACGTTAAACTGCTAAGATAACGTTTCTTAGCGCGCGTCAATACGACGGCGAGTAGTTTTATCTTTTCGTTAAATAGCTCCGGCGAAATAAACTCGTATCGTCGCTCGTGTGTATCGAATGCCGAGAATTTTATTTAGTCGTATACATTGGCTCGACCGATTGAATCCATCGAATTCCAGACGACGTTAATTAATTGCGGAATTTATCGCGATCGAATTCACCGATGTCCAACAACGCGTTCATACTTGCGGTTTAGAATAATTCGTTTGTGCCGCGTATCGTACGTATATAACGGTCACCAGGTTGCAATTTTCCCTCGACAAAGCGACACTCCGTAACGAGAGACGCGCGTTAATATTTCGTTAATGCGACATGGATAATAATATTTCTGGATTATCAATTTGTTGTCGCATATTACATTTTGCCGCATAGAATAAACAGTTCGCACGGCGCAAACACACTAAATTTCCATTATCATAATTATTTTATAAATCCGATGAATTATGTTTATTATTCATCTTGCCCGTAATAAAATGTCGTACCGTGGCTGGATAGGTTTACGTAAAATACGTTACTCAAAATAATAAGGAGGTCTGTATTCAGCAATTTCGCGTAATGCGTATACAATATTTTCGTATGATATATCCCACTGAAATTCAGGGCAAAGATTCCGCGGATAAAGGAAAAACTTGGTGAATTCTTTTCGTTCTCGGTATCAGAAGGCTTTGTATCGGAATATCTTCTCTTTTTTTTCTAAGCAAATTCGATTAGTCAAATAACTTCACGAGAGATATGTTCAATTGGTTATGCGATTATCCGTAAGACCCGAAACGGACAAAAGCGTAAAGAGTATCGTTATCGCGGCGAGTTCCCAATGAAAAAGAAATCAAGACGTGAGGAACGGGCGTGTGAAAGAGGCGAGTTCGATTTCATTCGCCACCGATCTCTTTGCGTCTCGGCGGTCCTAGGGAGCCGGTGGTACCTCGAGTACAATCCGCAGGAACAAGTAGATAAGTAAAGTCGTTCCCTTCCAGTTCTCGCTCTCTTTCACGACTTTTTTTTCCTCCTCCGGAGGCGCCGCCGGCGCGTAAAATCGATCTAGCCGAGGATTTCAGAGTGGGTTTGAATCCTTTTGAAGTACCGTCGAGGCGATAAGTGCACGCGCGGCCATCCGCCCTCGCCGATACGTAATATCGACGTCTTTGCCGATGCTAACTAGAAACGATACTAATTACCGGGAGAGGGATGTCGCTGGTTCCACGTACGCGTACACGCATCTCTACGACGTCGTAAAAATTTCAAACGATCGAACAATCACTTCGGAATCGCGCAAATTGGAATATACCCTTTCTCTCTCGCCCCGAGGCTGTGTATGCCGCCACCGTGCAATTGTTAATCTTATTTCGCGATCCTCTAACGTGAAAATGGGGAAGAATTTTCGATTACGGATTCAACGCTGCTCGTGACGTCGTAAATTACACAATTTCTATCTATTTGAAAAAACGATTATGCCGAACGGAATGTTCGACGGTGTTCCGATTAAAAAAAATTAAAACGATAAAATGAGAAGGAGAAAACTTCGTTTCGCGGAAGGATTCTCAGGAGTTTGGTTTTAATGAATGAAATTGCAGTTGTTTTTAATCGAGAATACAATTACGAATATAATTGTTGAAACTCGATCTTCGTGCAAACATCCACGTACTCGGCTACTCGTTCTTGATTAAACTACATCGACGCGCTATAGTGCGTTCGGCAATGAAAAATGTGTAAAGAGCTCAAACAAATAATAATTTTCTCGAACGTTCCGAGCAGTTATCGAATTCGCTGTAACAGAGTAGTATGCGACTCGCGTATATGTCGCATACAAGGAAGCGTGCAATAGAAGTGTAAATATCGTCGACATAAATTTCTTTTTAAGAATAACGTACGTCCTGTGTTTTCAAGATTCTCACATTCTCGCAAAGGTCGAAAAGTATTTTTTTTACATTACTCGCATCGAGTGGAATTTCTAAGCTACGCATTTTATTTCTCATTGAATTTTTTTAGTTTGTTAAACTTCATACAAATATAATAGATATACGCGATTCGTAACTGATAAAGAGTAAAGATGAATAATAGAATGTAACGTGTAGTATTCTATAAATAAGTAAGAATGTATTTATACATATAGTCGCGTACATTTATATTTTATAACTGCGTTTATCTTTCCGGTAGCGCTGCAGCGCCATCGTACGGTCCGATGCCAGTAACCGAGTTATTCTCGACGGTAGATCACACACCAGCAGAGCGTTAACGCCTGATGAAAGATTATTATTCGACCGCCGTCGAGTACAACAGTTTGCTAGCACTGGGGCATCGAGTATCTACCAACTATCGATAAAATTGCCATTTCGATTTCGAGTTCCAAATTTTTACACAGGACTTTTTTGAGTGAAAATATTCAAAGTTTTCAAATTTCATAAGATCCAAACATCTAGGATTTCTATAATCCATATAACGTTTTATATCATACTGGAAGTGTAAAAAGCGTTCACGGAGGAGTTACTGCGCGATAGAAGAAATTCAATTTAAAGCGGCCGTAATCGCGTCCATTGGGCGAATTACGCGGAGGGCAAAAACAATATCGGTGGCGGATTCGGTTTCTTTGCGTTGTTAGATCGATGAAAACGATTTGGCGAGCGCGAGTACGCAGATTCCTCGCGGGCACGCAGCGGGGTCGCGCGCATTACGCTCCGGCAGTGCGTTTCAGTTTCTTCTTTACCTTTTCTCGTCGAGTCCGTCCCTCATCCTCCCTCGTCCGATTCGCGCGCGGCAAGGTTACTTTAAATTGCGGCAAAACCGCGTCCGCGCGCGCGCGCGGAGAAATATAGCGTTACCACGACACACGGAGCGAGTAAATTTATGTACGTCGTGTAGGTATGGCTTATCGCCGCGAGGGTCCCCACTTCCAATCACATAATTTTCACGCACTACCAGTTTTGGATCTTCCCGGCCTCTGCTAATGGCACGGCCGATCGTCGCGAAATAAAAACAGGAAGAGCGATTTGAGGAGAGAGATAAAAAAAGGGAGGAGGGGTGAAGAAATACAACGAGCGAGAGAAGGATCGAGATGAAGAAACGAATCCGCCTCCTCGGCCGATCGGATAACGAATGAAAAGTATACGGACCGGGGTGGGAAGGAAAACGCTACGGGGAAAAGAAGAAAAGTAAATAAATGTTCACTTTCGTCTGGTTATCCCGCAGTGAAGATTGCCTAGATATTGCCTAGAATTATTGTATACCCGTGTAACGAAACTCTTACGCGGTAAGAAAATCCATATCTCGCGCATATTTGGCACGATCGAGTATAACGCGAGTAAATTCTCGTGTAAATAGAGAAGTTCTTAGACAAGCGTGCACTCGCGAGATAAAATTCCAAAGTGAAATTGTTTCGACTCCTCGCGCTCGCTGCGAGCTCGAAGCTTAGATATAGCCCAAGTTGGTACGGAGTTTGAAAACCGATAGAGCTAAAACACGAATTACCATTAATTTCAAAAATTATGTTTGCGCGGAACTCTTCTTTAGAGTTCACCGAGACTATTAGAGGAACCTGTCAGTTTATAGCGATTGTTAGATTACCGAGATTGAGAAAAGTTGAGAGTCGGCGAGAGTCTCCGAGGACTGATAAAGTTATATTTCTCGGATAATTTTGAATTTGCGATTGCACGGAGGTGGAACTTTTTCTGCCGGGATCACCGAAAACGATAAAGATCCTACACGGAGCGGTCTTCGTTATTTTTTTTTTTTGTTCCGTACGAAAAGTAGACCGGTGCACACACGCCACGTCGTTCGAGATCACAGGTCATCCGAAAATTTCCTGATCCACGACGCGAAACGCTTTAAATAGGCGTGACGTCTGCAGCACGAACGCGTGTACCTACATACGCACCTTACGTAGGATCGTGATCGAAAGGCATCAACAAGTTCAACGACTCTGTCTGGCATAAATTATTCAGATGTTGAAAGAAAAAGGGGGGAAAAAAAGAGAATGGCTCGCTCGGGGTGGCAATTAAAGTTGACGTAAAGCGGGCAGGAAACGATAATTCAGCTGCGTTGTATCTCTCGTTGCGGGTTTTATCCATTACAACGTCTCTGCTCGTATCGTATCGAGGAACCGCAAGTGCGTTTCGTGGAGCGCTCGGACGAAACGGAGACGGATGAAATTCAGGGAGAAGGACGAGAAGCAAAAACGAGAGGAGAGAGAGAAACAGAGATAGAGCGTGTGGTCTCGACGCGCTTATAGTATGCACCGGAAGTTAGGAGGTGGGAAAGAGGAGACGCGAAAAATGACTGGCCTGGCGTGTTGTTACACACCGTGACACTCTCTTTTCGCCCTCCCCCACTCACTCGACGTGTATTTCGTGAGTTTTCACATCCGGAGTATTGAGAGCGCGGTGAAACGAGCTCGGCGTACGCGCGAGGGATTAAGTGGCCGAAAACCAACGAACGGTACTCGAAATTCCCGTGCCCGGTTTTTGTATCCGGGCCCTTTTTCTTCGAATGAAAGAAAATCACCTGCGGAAGTCGCTCCGCCGAGACTCTCCGGGTTTCTCCCTTCGCGCGGACCCGCCTCGCGATTATGCACTCCTACCGCGCTATTGCGAATTTCGGTGCGATTCGTTTCTCGGCTCGAAGACCGGAAGTTCCTCGTTTCCGGTCATCGTGCGTAACGAGAGGACTCCGCCCGAAATTTCGCCCGTTTCCTCGTCGCGTCCGTGGCGACGAAATTGTACTATATTTGTATTTAAATTACCTGGCGTGTGATTTCTGGATTGATCTCGTGGTATACAGTTTAAATAATTCGATTGATTAAAGGATATAAGATTTTAAAAGAACTTTCTCGCAAGTCTCGGCGGCACCCAGGTGCTATATGTGTAACCGCGAAAATTTAAAAAAAAATTTCGTTATCGGCAGGAGTTACACGTATAGTACCCGGGTCCCGCGGAGACTTGCCAGAAAGTTTTTTGGAATCTTATATTCTTAGTTTCGTTACATTTTATTGAGCTCTAGGCCGCGAGAAGACTCCAGAAACTAAAGGCCAGATAATTTGAATGAAAATATTTTTTTTATCATTTTTTTGTGGGTGTACAATTCAGTATAATTTGCAAATTTCAGTTTTCAAAAATTGGGATCTAACGTTATACACATAACACATCCGTCGATGGGTTACCAATTTTCGCGAAACATCGCGACGCGCTCCGAACGAGATCGAGCGGAGGAGAAGAAGAATCGTTTTGGCGGAAAAATTAATGGAATGAACGGGTTGTACGCGCGACGAATTAGGGGTCACGAGCCGACGGCGTACGTAACGAGGCGAATTTACCGTTCCGCGTATCGCGGGGGCCCTTTTTTACGCAATGGATATTAATTTCTCCCGAGAACCTTCATTACCGGTGTACGAGTACATACGACACGCCCCCTCTTGAATTCGCGCATACATAGCTCTTTTTCCGGCCCGAGCTTACGCGCGTACACGAATGGTTCGATCATCGACCCGAAATTCGCAATTAGGGATCCCGCGAGGAGAATAAAGCGACTTGTGTTAATCGAAATTGCGCACGGTGTTATTACGAGGAATGTTCTCGTGCGTTACTCCTGAAATCTGCTCGACCGATCGAATACGTATTATGTTGTCGGAAGGTGTAAATCGTGGCTCTGTAAGGACGACACAAAAAGAGGGAGGAAGAGGAAGAGAGAGAGAGAGAGAGAGATTAGGGCTGAATTTCTTTTGCTGTTCCCAAATGCATTTCCGGCCCGTTCAAAAAGCCCCGTGTTAGCGCGCCCGGCTCGCACACCCAATTTTCGGCGTATCGTTTTAAAGGGAGTCGAAAGAGAACGGGAGCAAAAAAAAGTGCGCGTTTGAAGAGGCGATAGAGAAGTACACGAATGGTAGAGGGGTGGATGGGCACCAGGAAGTATGAATATTCATACGGAACTCGGCGCGCACCGCACTTCGTTCCCCTGGCTTTAATTCGCATCCCATTAAACTCCCTTATTTGCCGTAACTTGACAATTTGCTCGGGATGCACGCGACCGCGACGCGAATTTCGGCGCCGGGGAATTTGCGAATCTCGCGAATATGCAAGTAGAGTAATAGACTTTTTATTAGCAAACGCATCGTCCTCTCTAGGCGTCTAAATGCGATCCGTTCGTGTTTTAAAATTTGTCGACAGCTGGTTTTATTATTTGTATATTCGGTCATATACAAACATATAACAATGTATAACACAATAAACCTCGTTTTACATAAACAAAAGCAAGAACAGCGACCCCAGTCACAAGCGAGTGATAAATTTCTTTAAACCAAGTGGTTTCGAATGTAAACTCCTAACGAAGTTGGGATCATCATCCCCACCAAAACCGTCAATAGTTTCTTGCGTAGCTTCTGCCATTTTTGATCCAGTTTGATTGGAAGAAACCGTTTTTGAGATTTTATTTTTTCCGTCCGTTTTGACGAACTATTTAAAGTTCATAATATTCAGACTACTTTCTAAAAAACAAGCCATGTTAGATTCTCAAATAATATTAGAATGACGATTTCTACGGCCTAAGACTTGTTGAGTGGTGGAAAAATGATAGTTTTCGAAATTCCGTTCGGAATCTCTTTATACGCATTTTCCGAGCCGAGATTTACGATTCGTCTACAATGAGAGCTCCCGACACACGGCACAATGAACCGAGTAATGAATAAATCGATACAAATATTTATTATCGGCTGTACGACACGTACGGGAAACGATCGTTAATCATTTTTTTTTCGAGAGCTGAAAATTGATTAGAAAATAATTGTCCGAGTCCCCGTACGCGATAGATCATCCGCCTGTAGGGCACACGACTGAAAACGAGAGAGAGCTGTATAATGAAAAAAAAAAGTAACACGCCCGGTGGGGTCATTGGGTCGTGCTCGCGAGAGCGCTGTACGATAGAATGAAAATAAAAAAGGGAAGTCCGGACCGCGCGTTTGAACGTAATCTCGTTAGCCGACGGTTCACTGAGTGCGACTTTGTTATTAATTGTCGCGACTTTTGTGTGTGTATGTGTGTGTGTGTAGGACCGTCCGTCCGTCTCGCTCGCTCCCGTTGCGCGTAAGCGCGTAAAGCTCTTAGCGAACAATTCTATTAGCTCCATTGATCCCATCACGCTCGACTGACTCGTTACTCGCTCGCACCGAGGACGAATAGTTACGCGTCGAATGGGACTCAAACGTTATGTACTCTCCTCGTCATTGTGCCGTCCAAGATTTACGACTGGAGGCGCACCAGCGCGACAAGTACCAGTGCGTGCACACTCGAGTAACCTCGAGAGAGGAACAGATGCGACGATCGAGTGCGATCCTTCAAGAACCCTCCTCTCGCCGACGCCGACCGTGAATAACGAAAAATAATGCATTTTGAATAAAGTTGCGCGAATAATATCGTTATCGTTCGCCGGACTTCACACGACCAGACACGATCTGTCGCTCGCTCCTTGACCCGTGTCAAATCGAGCGCGTGAAAAATGATGCCTCCGATTCGATAATTTTATCGATCGATTCGCTCCTCTCCCCGACCGATTGAAATTTTTTCATATTCGATTCATCGATTTATAACTCTTCGCTGTCCAATTTTTCACGATCGATCTTTCTTGAAGGGGTTACATGGGTTTAGAGATCTAAAAAACGACCATTTTCACGAATTTTTTTCATACATGCAATGAAATTTGTTACATTCAACAAATTAAGTATATTGTGGAGACACGTTTTAGAAATATTTCCTGAATTTTTCATGACAAAATAATGAAAATTCTGGCCCTGGCCGCTCATCTCTTGAGACGCTGACAAAAAAACTGCTTTTGCGGTTGTCAAGATTTCTCGAAAACTTATGAACCGATCTTGTTCAAATTTTGCACACTTCTTTCTGACTACATTATCTCGTGCTTGAACGAGGGATTTTTTTTTTAATCACATCTTATTTTACAATGCAAAATGTAGTCCAAATTTTACCCGAAAAATGAATTTTTTTCGAAAAAAACTCTGCCAAAATGTCAAATTTGAATATATTTAAATTTCCTCCGTTCAAGTACGAGTTTTATATATCTACTAAAATGTGTGTATGTGTGTGTGTGGGTTTTATATTTCTTCTAAAATGTGTCTCCACAATATACTTAATTTGTTGAATAAAATAAATTTCATTGCTTATATGAAAAAAATTCGTGAAAATGGTCGTTTTTTAGGTCTCTGAAACCCATGTAACCCCTTAACGATTTTATCGCCGGTGCACACGAATCGATGTTCGACTTCCGTGAGCGGCGCGTAGGTGGCTCCACTTGTACAATTTCCCCGCGGTTATCGAGTGTTGCGTACGACCGTCGAAATTGTCTCGATGATGGAGAAATAAAGCAATTACCGCGGATGTACCACGTTGCTAATTCTCGGTGTAGACTCGGTCCCGAGTTAACGAGTCGCCTCCCGGTCTTCGCCTCCTATAATATTTATGGGCCGATCCGAGAGACACCCGGCAGGGCCAATTCCGCGCAATTTTCCCGCGATGCACGCGCGTTTCGAAAACTCGACTCCTCGGGCGACTCTTCGGCTCCGCGCTCGCTTTCCCGCTTATTTTTCATTTTTTTACATTTCCCATCGGCAGCTCTAATTACGAAAGTTTTATTAGAATTTTAATTTATTCCTGTCGGCGACGCGGCCCGTCTGGTTAGCGTCAGTTTTATCGGGCGTCTTGGGGACGCGAGAGTATACGAGAGAGACCCGCGCGCGACATACCTTGGTCCCGGCTGGGCTAATTAAGCGATGATTCACCCCGCGCGCGGGTATAACGCGCAACGGCGAAAAGAGATGGCTTCGTCGGTAGCTCGAACCAGCGACGTGACTCACGCCGAAACGATTCCGCGTTTATTATTCGATCGTTTATCGGACGAGCCCGAGATACGGCAATTTGTTCGGTCTCGTTTGCATCCACCATCCGTCTTGTCTTAATTAAATCGGGCCGCGAGAGAGCGGCTGTGTTTGCGCAACGTACGAGCGCGAGCTACCGAATCGCTGGAAGAGAAAAATCGAACAAATTTAATTAAGCATTCCGCGCGAGTTCGCGCCGTGAATCATAACCAGCTTCGGAAAGCGGCGCGTGTTTTTCGCTTTCTCGCTATTAACGCGAGCGCCGCGAGATTTTCGCACGTGCGAATATTTATCGCGCGATAATCGCCCCTCGCGACGGATCGTCTTCCGAGAATCGCAGGTTCGAGATTCGTGGCGTCGCGAAGGACGAGAGCGCACCTGCTACGATCGGGTGTCGTCATCGCGCGGGAACGACGTTACATCCAAACGGTAATTACGACATCGCGATATCTCGAAAATCCTTTCGCATTCGATCTACATACGCAATGCGCGTTCGACGAATCTACGATCTAACGGTTTTATCTTATCCGTGGCAGTATAATAGTTGGCCGTTCGAATCTTCTCGCGTATCCGGTATAATATTTGCCGAGATTATAGAGTTTGGTTGGAGAGCCGGCAATAGCGAAATGAAATATCCAGTAGGGTTCTAATGCGATTGCCCCATGGCACCTATACGAATATCGGTGTGGTGTATAGATAGCCCTACTATCCTCTTCCTCGCGATTGCCGTCCGTGAAACGTGGCCTCTAATGGTCGCCGGCCGTATAGTATATACGCGCAAGTGCGAGAGCCAGAGCTAGATAAAGGCATTACCCTTACTCATCCAATAGGCATTTCTAATAGAATGCGCTCGGCAAATTTGTAGACCGCGTTCGCTCGCTCCTAACGCTCGCCCGTTCTTAGCACCGCGCTCCGTGATTAATAACCGAGAGTGCGTCCCGTCGAGTCGAGGCGCGAGAGTCACCTGAAAGACGAGACGTGGAATATCTCTCGTTCGTCGTATTACGGCAATATTACTCGGGATTCCGCTTCGATTTTATTCTTTTTAAACGAGTTATTAATCGTTCGGCTTTGAAACTTTTTGTCCCCTCGTTTACGTAATCCGTTCGCTGTAACGTTTGGCTCGATGCGTTCGCGATTCTTTAGCGCGAAGAACGAAGAGAGCCAGAACAGTCGAATATTCGAGAAAAGGAAAGTATTTTATAGAGCCGATAGATGAACGGCTCATCAAGGAAGGAAAAAACTGAAAACTGTTTCGCTTCGTTACGCGATATCGCATTAAGATGCGAATATTTTTATCGACGCCCGGACTCGTCCGACGAGCCGTTAAACGACAGCTTAATCGAGCAAGGATAACGCTCCAATAGCTGGATTCTCGGAAGACCGATGGCGACAATGAGCCAATCTCGTATTTTCTCGAAAAAAGGAGAGGTCCGAGCAAAAGAAAAGGAAGCTCATAAAGACACAAACATTTTTTTTGCCTCGCCATAATGCGAGTATCATTGAGCGAAATTAACAGGTCGTTAATTGAGTCTCATTTTGCGGCAAACGAGTGTATAAAAGCCGCTCGGTGGAAGATTAAAATATCGCTGATGCGATTTTGATTCTGTTTTCGTCGGATGCGCGCCGCAAAATTCGAAACGGTCCATCGTGCGAGGACGATCGATCGCCCGGAGAGCGTTTAACTCTCGCGTGCCCGGCCGGCGTGATTAATGACCCGTCGTGCCTTCGCGTAACGATGAAGACGATCGACGGGAGGGGGGGGGGGGGGGGG